>CAJHZI010000558.1:367500-437500 GCA_905160935.1 Enchytraeus crypticus
GCCTTACTAGCCTATACTAGCCTATAATAGCCTATACTAGCCTTTAATAGATAATACTAGCCTACAATAGCCTATACTAGCTTATACTAGCCTATATTAGCTAATACTAGCCTATACTAGCCTGTCATAGCCTATACTTGCCTTTAATAGCCTATACTAGCTTACACTAGCCTATACTAGCTTATACTAGCATATACTAGCTTATACTAGCCTATACCAGCCTGTAATAGCCTATATTAGCCTTTAATAGCCTAGACTAGCTTACACTAGCCTATACTAGCTTATACTAGCCTATACTAGCTTATACTAGCCTATACTAGCTTATACTAGCCTATACTAGCCTGTAATAGCCTATACTAGCCTACAATATTTTTATACTAGCTTACATTAGCCTATACTAGCCTGAAATAGCCTATACTAACCTAGACTAGCCTATATAATAGCCTATACTAGCCTACACTAGCCTATAATAGCCTATACTAGCTTATACTAGCCTAGACTAGCCTATATAGTAGCCTATAATAGCCTATACTATCCTATAATAGCCTATACTTGCCTTTAATAGCCTATACTTGCCTATAATAGCCTATACTAGCCTAGACTAGCCTATATAGTAGCCTATACTAGCCTATACTAGCCTATACTAGCCTATAATAGCCTATACTAGCCTATAATAGCCTATACTAGCTTATACTAGCCTATACTAGCCTATAATAGCCTATACTAGCTTATACTAGCCTAGACTAGCCTATATAGTAGCCTATACTAGCCTATAATAGCCTATGCTTGCCTTTAATAGCCTATAATAGCCTATACTAGCTTATAGTAGCCTAGACTAGCCTAAAATAGCATATACTTGCCTTTAATAGCCTATACTAGCCTATACTGTAATACGGAACGTTAGTGACCCACAGACCAACTCGACAGAAATTAGGAAGCAGCCAACATTTGCTCGTTACTGCAGCATAGCAATTTGATGACTTCAATATATAATGTACTTGAATTTTACATCTCTATCAAAGAGTTTGTACATGTCTGCTTTGTATGCTGCGATAATTATAATTTAATAAATAAAAATATCTATTTCAAAATTTCAACATTAAACATTGCCAAATTCCACAGAGTACTAATGACAAGTAAACTTTTGGTATTACTAGGCGCTACGCTGCTGTGTGAATGGATTGCTAAAGTTCAATCATTTTAAATTATCTGTTAATTACTTGTAATACAATATAGTATTATTACAAATATCTAGCAAACAGCGATGACTTTCCCATCTGAATATATAAACAGATATAATAGATTCACTAGATTTTATTAACTTGTAAAGGATCCTGTTTTATTAATATGATAATATTTACGACTCTCCTCTTGGCTCACTCGATATGCCAAACATAGTCATTGTTAAAAATGATCTATATTGGAGAACGCGAGGAATAAGAGGTTTCTAGCTAGACTTTTTACAGCCCCAGAAGCAGAAAAATTCTTTTAAGAACATTCAAATTAAGTCAAACGAATGTCTTCTACCTAGTAATATTTTATAAACGAAAAAAGTATATTTTTCGAGAATTTACCTGTCTATTAAAACAGGACTGCGCTTGTTTTGATTCTTGCTTCAGCTGCTGTCACCACATAGTTCAGAAATGTCGTCTTCAAGTATTATTATTTCCTCGTGAATCTTGAACTTTAGTAATTTCAAAGATGATGCATTAGATTACGGTACAGTTGATCGGACGAATTTTTGCTTAAAATTCATATAAATTAATTTTGTATCTTATCCAATGCTTCGTCAAACGAAAGATTTCTAGGTGACCTAATAAATCGCGCAACGCGCTATAAAAAAACATCGACATTTTTAAGCGGAGGTGATGATAAATGACGACAAATTCTTTTCAAAATTTTCTCTAAGATTGAAGTGAATATATTCTCCTAATATCTCTATTTTAATCCAAATCTCTAGTTTGATAAAAACTGCTCGAAAACTTGACGTTAATGAGTAAGCAATTTATCTCAATTTAATATAATTGCAATTTAAATGGCTTGGAGGCAAGTTATTCGACAGCGGATCAACAGATGCAGGGTTGGCGCATTATTTATAATGTCCAGATTGTCTCAATAGCATAATGGTTAGAGGCATCAGGGAAAATCATTAAAGTTATAAACAGATCCTGAGGTGAATTTAAACTTCTAGGGCTCGATTCTCGATCGCGCTAATCGGAAAGTAAAATCTCGGACATTCATTGGACTGGTTACACGAAAACTGGAATAAATTGCCTAACGGTTTTAACATGTGGTATTAAAAGTGATAGATATCAGCATGGTTAATCATTTCACTGTAATGCGCATTATTATAACGCAGTTTAGTGAAATGATCAACCGTTCTTTTAGTGTGAAAGTGATGGAGTACATCTCTTCGCCTTCTCACTTAAAGTATGGTGTGCCTCAAAGCTCCGTTCTTGGTCCTATCCTCTTTAACCTCTATATAACACCCCTAAGCACTCTAATCTCTTCTCATTTTCTTGACCATGAACTATATGCTGATGACACTCAAATGTACACTTGTTTCACCCCTAACTCCTATTTTAATGCTGAAACCCTCCTGAAACAAAATTTTCAGTCTATATCCTCTTGGATGTCTGCTAATTTCTTGACACTTAATCCATCTAAGACTGAATTCTTGCTGGTCGGGACACCTCAGCAGCTTCTGCAGCTGAATGGGAAAACTCTTTCGTTATCTTCGGGTATTAAAATATCACCTGTTTCTTCTGTGAGAAATCTCGGTGTTATCCTTGATAAACACCTAACCTTCCACGAACACATAACTAAAACTTCACAACCATGTTTCTTCCATATCCGTGATCTTCGTCGAATACGTCCATATTTGTCACGTGAGACAGCTGCTACAATTGGTGCTGCTCTTGTGCAATCGAAGTTGGACTACTGCAATTCCCTGTTTTTAAATCTCCCTGGCTGTGAGATTGATCGGTTGCAGTTTGTTCAGAATTCTCTTGCGCGAGCAATTTTTTGTAGTTCCAAGTACTCACATGTTACGCCTATTTTGAAGTCTTTGCACTGGCTAAAGATTAAAGAGCGCATCATTTACAAAACAGCTTCGTTAACCTATAAGTCCATCACCATCCCTGGACAAACTTGTATGTCTCACTTGATTAAAGTGATGCAGTCTGCTATTACTCGGTCTTCTAAGTTCATTACTCTTGTGAGACCTAGCTTACCTTCACGCTCTAAGCTATCTAATCTTTCTTTCCAGCATGCTGCACCTCAGATCTGGAATTCTCTTCCATCCAATCTTCGGAAATCTTCATTTGAATCACATCAGCCTTTGCTTTCCTATGAGCAGTTTCATAAGCAGTTGAAGACCTATCTTTTCCATCTCTCTTTTCCATCCAGTGTCCAAGAGCAGCGACCTGCGCCTAAACCACCTCTTCTTTAACTCCCTTTACTTTGGACTGAATTTCTGGATTTTGAAATTTGCACCGTTTTTGGACCTTCTTTTTTTGCTCGCCGGCTTGATTTTGTCTCAATAGTGCTCGATGTTGTCATTGATGACTGTAGCACTCTAATTGTTCTTATTATTATTATTAGTTCAAAAATTAAAACGATACAATAAGCATGGCTGATTTAATGATCCAGACATCTCTATTAATATCGACACTAGAACTCAAGAACTCAAACACACTAAAAAGCGCTAGTTCTCATTTTAAAGTCAATTAAGCCTATGAATGATTTCTCTCTCTCTCTCTCTCTTGCATTTAGCTATCTATCTTAACTGCTAGTATATATATATATCTCTTAGTGCACTGCCTACTGGCAGGTCCATGGTACATAACGCCTCCACTCTTCTCTGTCTTCCGCCTTCCTCTTCATTTCCACATATGAGTGGGTCTTTAAATCATCTAACATACCTAATCTCGGCCTGCCCCTGCCTCTTTTTCCTTCCATTCTACCTTCTATGACCTCTTTTAATAGACCTTCCCCCTTAGAATGTGTCCTATCCATCTCTTCTTCCTATTTCTTAATACATTTATCAACTGTCTATCTGTGCCAACTCTCTCCAGGACTTCCTCATTTATAACCTTTTTGGTCCAGCTAATCCTCTCCATTCTTCTCCAAATCAACATTTCCAATGCCTCCAGTTTCCTAATATCTTCCTTCCTTAAGGTCCATGAAGGAAGATATATATTTATAATATAAATATATATATATATATATATATATATATATATATATATATATATATATATACTGTATATATGTATAATATATATATACATATATATATTATATATATATATATATAATATATATATGTATAATATATATATATATAATTATATATATATATATATATATATATACATAAATCTATATAATTATATATAATTATATATATATATATATATATATATATATATACACATAATCTATTCGTCTATCATACACATTGCAGTCGAGTATACACTTGAGTTCCTGTGTACTAGACACTAAAGTGTATAAAACATCAGCCAGCTCGTGTTTACACGACCAACATGACGAGCTTTCTAACGAAGCATTCGACAAATCTCTCCGCTTTTAAATTAACAAAACAGATTGTTCATCTTGAACACGTAGTGGTTGCATCAAAACACTCTGCGTCGATCTGTCTGACTTTTCTCATTTTGTTTCATTTCGTCCAATTAACGACTGTGTTGTTCAACAACGCAGCAGAATAATTTAAAGTTACTCTGCTAAACAAAGATTACAAAGTTTTGTTTAATTGAATAACGCTCCAGATTTGATTATTCTTGAGTATCAAACTAAGTATTTAGTTCTAAATACATTTGGAAATTCTGTTTACGTTAATTATTAACTGAATTCTCACACTTTATAGAAATTATCCATAAGTTGGATGCTATTAGAAGTCAGCTGTATTTGTAGGACTACTAAGCTTTTTCTTCTTTATTGCGACGCTTTGAGTGTTGTGAGCTGATAACTATGTTAAACTTTTAAATAGCCACGTAATCAATTATTTAATTTCAAGCTCGTACCTTTTCTCTGTTTATATTTGTGCTTGAAATTGTAGCAGTAACAAAACGCAAAGATTACTAATAACCATGGCGGAGAAAAGGACGCAATAACGACAACTACAAAAACAACAACCACAAGAAAGGAATTTCTACTATACATGCGTATGACATGGGTGCAACTATAAAAAAAAAAGCATCGGTTAGGTTATCAATGGCGAATCAGTGCGAGCGAGATCAAAATTCTAAGCTCGTCGTTACTGATGTTCTTTTGGAAAGAAGGAGCCGCCGTTTACATCGACTTCCATACAGTATCCAGTGAATATTGGAACAAAAATTAACTGAGATAAAGAATAACTGCCTATGAAATAATTCTTTTCGATGGAGCAGCTACACTTCACTACTACAACTTTGCAGAATCTCAAAACAGCGGTGCACAACTATCCTGGTAACGAGCAAAACTGAAAATATTAGTATATGATATATAACAGTATGCTATAGTGTACCTATAACCCGTGTCAATGCGTGTTGCGTCCGGGTTGATGAAGAAGAAAAGACCAACCGTGGACTGCACGTATCGTAAAAGGCGACAAAGCACTACTATCTAAACCAACGTCAGAAAGGGTATTCGGTTGGCGAGCGCCTAGGCTCCAAAAACTGCTACAGAATTTTCTAAAATCGAACCTAGTTAAACTAGAATTCAAGGGAAGACGATGATGACTGTGATGATGAGGATGCCAGTAACCAAACAAGCCACATAAGAACGTACCTTCAGTGGAATAGGAGTTGGGCGGAGGGAGGAAGGGCCAAGAGAGTTGAGGAGTTACAGAGAGTGGACTGCCCAGCTGAGAGGCTTCGAGTGCTGAGGAAGATGTCATCCCAGACCAGTAAGAGCTGATCATCTCGTTCAGCGACAAACCTGCAAAATCAACGTTAAATAATTACAGACAAATAAAATAAAAATGAATACAAAATAGTAATAAAGGATAATCTTCTCGCTTTGTGAAATACCAGAGATATCAAAGTTAAATGATTACTAGCAAAGTTAATAAATATAATACAGGTAAATATACGAATATTTAATTGATAAAATTGTTCAATATTTAGTTAATTATTTTATTTAGTTTTATACATTTCTTTTGGTGACACACCTGCGACATGAACATCATTGGTAGCTGAACAATATACAGACTGGGGCAAAAAAATAATAATTCCCTAGCGAAATCTCAATAACTTTAAGAAAACTCAAAATATCTTTACGAAATTTTCGGAGCTTCCAGAGGAGAAATTTCTGCATATATCCTGCAAATGTGGTGAAAATATATTCATAAGTAACAAAAATACCGCGTTTCTTCGGAAGAAATTTTACGATCAATTTTAACAAGGCTCTTTTTAAAAAAGTACCGGACATTTTCTTCAAAATTTAGGAATAATTTTAACATAAGAACGAATTTCAAACATCGTTTATTGGAGTAGCTAACAAGGTAGTGCAGGCTTAAACTCCACCACTTACGTAAACGGCCCTTTTCAGGGTCGTTATTTTCTTTAAAAGGATCGACTGACATTTCGAAAAGTCTTGTTAAAATTGGTTTTAGCACTTTTCTCGTAGAAATGCTGTAATTTCGTAACTACTGAAAATATTTTAACCAAATTTTCAGGATATACGCAGAAATTCCTCCCCTAGAAGCTCCGTAAATTTCGTAAAGATACTTTGAGTTTTCTTAAAGTAATTGAGATTTCGCTAGGGGACTTTTTTTTGCCCCAGTCTGTATATATATATATATATATATATATATATATATATATATATATATATATATATATATATATGTATACACTGTATATATATATATATATATACTGTATATATATATACCGTATATATATATATACATGTATATATATATATATATATATATATATACATATATATATATACATGATCTCTGTTTCTTAATCAAATTTTTCCAATATATTGTAAAAAAATATGTTGGCTCTTTAAACATTACATAGACTATTATAATACAACATTTGACAAAAATGATAAAACAAATGATTTCTGATCTATTTTCAAACACTGTTAAGCCAGAAAAAGGCATTAATATCATACTCATGGAAATACTTTAATAGGCCTGGAAGGAATTACTCAATTCTCTTTCAAAATGTCAGGAATTCACATCTCGCAAATCAGTCATTGCAAATGTCACGACATCGTTGGAGACATTTGACAAAATAAGTTACACTGTGCAGTAGGGTAAGCATTTACCATCGTAAATATCATGTCAATTTAGAAGTTCCTATTGCTTTTTAGTTGTCATGTTGACGAATAATAAAGACCTTAATTTAAAATATTTAATATAAAAGAAATTCTAAAAATTATCTTAACGTTTAAATAACTTTTTCTCAGCTAGTACCAACGTATTATTATTATCATCTGAAATTTCATATTATTTACTATCTGATAATGGTTACTTCATATATTCGTTACATGTTCATTGTTGTTATCGCTTTTGCGAAAATTTGTGAATTAAAATATCCTCTACTCCTGCACCACCTATGTGAATGAAATAGAATGACCTCTCAATAATAATTATCATAGGTATAATTTTCTAAATAAACTATATAAATTAAATTTAATTAGTCAAAATATGAATGAGGATAAAAATGACATTACAGATTATACAGCATTGCAACTGGAATATGGTCTAAATCCAAATGATTCAAAAAGTCAAATAAAACATAAGATATGGAATAAATTTGAGAACATTTTACATGCTAGTAATTAAAAATGTTTTTGAATTGTGATAGTTAATGTCGTATGACGTTAACATGACTAGTGGTGAATGTTTATATGTGTATACATGTATGGATGCGTATATGTACATGCGTGTGTTTATATTTATATGTGTATATGTGTATGTACGTGTATATATGTGTATGGTTGTATGTTGTGTGTATGTATATATGTGAGTATGTGTATTCGTTTGTATGCATGTATAAATTCGATATTGGTCGCACATTTTGCTATTCACTTTTTGTCATTTAACAATATTGACAATTTGCATGTTACTTGCTCACTTGTTAGCTTAGCAATTTTGTCTTTTGTACTTGTCTACCATTGAATTGGTGAAATAAATAAATAAAATAATCATTATAACGATGACTCGTAAATCCAGAGTTTCCAAACTCTGAGCTATCAGGGTTGACCAGTGACAATGCGACTCTCCGAATAATTTGGTTTTTGACAGGTAGGTGCTCAGGTCTGAGGCATTAGTGTAGTTACCAGGTTTCACGTTCAATGAATGAGGTAGTTACCCAGGTCTCACGTTCAATGAGTGAGGTAGTTACTAGGTCTCACGTTCAATGAGTGAGGTAGTTACTAGGTCTCACGTTCAATGAGTGAGGTAGTTACCAGGTCTCACGTTCAATGAATGATGAAGCGTCGAGATTGAATTCAGTCTCAGCTAATCGCCTCTACATACAATCTACCAACTAATGTACAAGTAAAGCAACAAACAGTTTCGCTCTAGCTAAATTATATGATTTTATGAGCATTATAAAAACTTATATCTTAGCTACATCGGATTATTACAGATGTGAATTACAGTCTCGACATGTCTAATTTTGTTCATACAATTTTTGTTCATAGGGACCGAAACCGTAAATAATACAGATTAGATCATTTTAAATCTTTCAATATTATCCCAATGACTTTGTGCAATGATTACAAGTAAATTTGTATTAATTCCGAAAATCAATCTGACGACATCGAGGAATTCAAAACACATTCACTACGTTATTCATTAACAGCAGGACGAATACAACATTTCCAAAAATCTTTCGCCATTACTTTAGTCTAAATGTCATCTGTTACAGTTTAATGTCATTTGCCTAAACACAAACTAGTTTACAGGTTATTTACTTTTGAAAATAAGATTGCAACTATGGCACCGGAGAAACTAGATCATTGGTCAGCATAGCCAGAAACTAACTGAATAGTTCAGTGAGCAACAATTCATTGAATAGGTAAAAACTATTGTATACTTATTACCCACGTATTCACGGATATAGCACAAGATTGCATCTGTAAATTCATTCGTAATTATTATTAAAAATATAAAAATAGTTCTTCCTTGTTTGGAATCCTTACTTTCTCGCATTTCAGGCATCGTAAAAACAAGATTTGATGTAAAAATTTCCTGGGTTCAATTAGCACGACGTTTGGTTTAGACAAATGCCTCTGTCATATAACGCTAAAATGTCAAGCAGAGGCTATTACGAAAATAGCAGCAAAACAATTATAAGAAAACCAGGTACAGCGTAGAAGCAAGATCAGTTTGCAGCACGATCATAGTTATTTAAAAAACATAATTCAACTACCTAACGATTCTGAAAGCTTTACGTTACGTGACCAAGCATTTTGTTAGAATCGTGTTAACAAAGCGATGTATTGTAATACTGCATCAGAAAAAAATATTATCTACTGTTAGCAATGTCTTCTTTTTCTTCCTGACTTGAAGCTAATTTTAGGATCTTCGCTAACAGTTCTAAATAAAGTACCAGTACTATCTATCTCTAAAAAATATTAATTTAGATTGAGAAAATATCATTCTAGAATTGAGCAAAACAGGACTATAAATTTAACAGCAGACTTAAAAGAGGAAGAGCATACAAAGAGTAGACAGATAAGAAGCAAGATGCCTAAAGAATAGAAGATACTAGTTGACAGCATTACTGAATTAATAACCATACTGCAGATAGATACATACATACATGTATACAAACATAGATGCATAGATACATAAATGCATACGTACATAAATAAATACATACTGTTACGATTACCGTTACCGTTACCATTACCGTTACCATTACCATTACTATTATAATTATTATTATCATTTTTTACCCCGGTGCAAAAAAACCTGAGGTTTGATAAAAACGATTCAAGCAATACGTACTGAATCGCCGACCGGCTACTCGAGGTCATCAATCGGCTTAAAAGAATTGTTGAAGCAGACTGCATTAAATCTTTGCAAAGTCATGGAAAGCCTTTGCCAAAGAAAAGAGGTCTCTCGCTTATCGCCAGTTTGCATTATTATTATTATTATTATTGATATTACAACAGCAAGCTGCACATTAACAAACGGCAGAACCATTTATCTAAATGCTATCAGTTGAATTTGATTTTTGTAGACGAAATGAACGATTGTCATTGCTTAGCGAATCTCCGCATGACAATCTTCATTAAATTCAGTTACAAATGAAAATTTTCAAGATAAACCTATACTCAATACGATTCGTATTGTTTTCGATTTCTAGTTATCAGTGTTTATAGGTACACACTCAATGCACAATCAATAATAACACTAATTAATAAATTAGTAACAAAGCCTTGCCTAATCACAATCACAGAACAAAACAATATGCCAATTAGAACTAGCCTAGACCACTGACAAAATCGTGTACCAAGGGCGCAATGTAGGTAACTTATCTATTTCTTTCGACCACCACAATTGTTCAAAACAAATACAGAAAGTAGTTTTTACAACAACACCGCCCTGCAAAGAAGAAGAGAAATTTCATTGTAATTCTAAATGTTAACGTCTATAGAAGTTTAGATGATCGATTTTCAAAAGTCTAAGTATAATTTCGTTTCAGAAAACCAGTCCAGCGCAGACATTTCTTTAAAAGAAATTTATGATGAATAACGATAAATAAATAACACGGAACATTAAAACAATAATTAAAACTTTAGCATAGCGCCATTTAAAACTATCCATGAACTTTATCCCCTTTAAGTCCAAACATGTTAGGCATTTTTATTAAAACAAGATAATTGATATTAAGAAGGACGCGAGGTCGCTGGCCTCGTTTTAAAGTCAAAGATTTGAACTGATTCACTTTTAGCTTCACTCGTCATACCAGTACAACCAAACACTTCAGAGATATTTTCTGATTTACTGCTGCCAGCTGAACCCGGATCTACTTTGAGAAATAACGTGCAATATATTTTCTGAGCCAACACTACCCAAGAACAAAATTCCAGTTAGCCTCTAGTTACCAGCAACATTAGGTCATTGTAAACGATACATACGATCGTATGTATTCCAGTACGTCCCTGACATCATCCGACGTCCCTGACTTCATCCTTCTTTGAGGAAACGGACGTTAAACTTTTATTTTTATTATTATTATTATGTATTAAGGCATGTCTGCGACCTGAGTATGTATTGACAACGTTTAACTGATTTTAACGTAACTAAACAGTACGCAAGAGATTTTATTTTTACATTATTTAATTAGAATTTTGTTATTATGTTAAACGATAGCCTACTTTGAGTATAATGCCTCTCAAATCTCTAATCGGAGACCAGTAAGGTTAGTATTTTTATAATCTCCATATTTCTATCTTAAAATTCTCCCGTGCTAGAATAAAATAAAGACATTCTTTTTGAATTGAATTTAATCATATTTATTTCACTTTAGGTTACATCACACGCAAGCAAAACATGAGATAAAGTGAAAAAGGACACAAAGGCCACGAAAGCACTGACATGTGCCCTAAACGAATATATCCAAAATAAACCATATAAAGTAGTTAAAATCTTACAGCAATTCAAGTCATTCGATCAATCCAGCATATTTCTACATGCTTTACAATACCCATACACATTAGCATAAACTCATACAATAAACTTCTTAGACTGCAAACTCAAACTGAATAATCTGTTAGCCATAAAAGAATCACTATTATCTACAAAATAAACATTGAAGAAACGATCGCTTCATTTTTCGTTCTCTAACAGCTATCTAACAACTATCTAACAACTATCTAACCACTATCTAACAACTATCTAACAACTATCTAACAACTATCTAACAACTATCTAACCACTATCTAACAACTATCTAGCAACTATCTAGCAACTATCTAACAACTATGTAACAACTATCTAACAACTATCTAACCACCATCTAACAACTATCTAACAACTATCTAGCAACTATCTAACAACTATCTAACAACTATATAATAACTATGTAACAACTATGTAACAACTATCTAACCACTATCTAACAACTATCTAACCACTATCTAACAACTATCTAACCACTATCTAACAACTATTTAACCACTATCTAACCACTATCTAACAACTGTCTAACAACTATCCGACCCTCAACAGGCCAATACCCAGCCGTGGACATAGCTTCACTAATAAACTTCAGTACTTAATACGTAAAAAGTCTATTCGTATCCCGACCCGGGTTAAACTAGGATTTAAGGGAAGAAGATGATGATGATGACTTAATACGTAACACGTATTACACGTGGTACATAATTAACAGTAACATACTGTATGCACAAAAGGCAAAAGAGCTACGTATATCTATGGTGAGAACGAGCACAATTTATATGTTAGCGTGCAAAACGTAATATTATTGTTTACACTGTAAATTCTGTTAAGTTAAATCATAATTATACATTACATTACTTTCATGCTACGTACAGGATTTGACGTCAATCAAGTAAGTTCCATGAATTTTTTTTATTTTCAAGATTCGATCCATTGATTCGACTTTGTACAGCTACAGTCTTCGTCATCGTAACTTGGCAACGCTTCACATTATCATGTTTTATCTGCAGCTTTCAACAGGTCGTATCATTTTCTCTCGTAGTTTGTTTTCCATAATTCCATCTTGCAAGTAATATGTGCGTACTTCCTTCATTGAAAGGAAATCGCACAATAACAGGCTTGAATGGAAACAGTGGGCAAATGTTCCTCTTGTGCGAAATTATGAAAAGATTCTAATGTACAGCCCATCGCATGTAAACATGACATCGTATGATATTCGTATCCTACAGAGCTAAGACGTGCAAAAACACGCACTAACCTATTTCAACTCTCACTAGCCTATTCAAAATTAATAATAGTAACTAAAACAGCAGAGTGACAACATCGAGCCTTATGAAACTAGATAACTAAATAAAATTACAGTTATCAAGGCTTCAGGACTGCCATGTTCCATTACCTTCGCACTGGCTCTATACACACTCCACTAGGTCATAAATGAAGATCTCCATTAAAACAGTAAAATATCAATCACCTCGTTATGAAACATCGCCGTCAACTTAACCCGCACATGAGACATGAGACCCTCTAGATGCGAAATGGTATTAAAACAGATCGACATGTTTGCTATCATTCTCGGATCAGTAAGAATTCAAGAGGTTATTGTTGACTTAAATACTAACGTACCCAAACACAAACCTACTGATTAGACAGCAGCTTCCACACTGTCTAAAAGAATTTAAAGAACAGCACAAACGGGACATTCGAGTCCTCACCGGATTGACTCTGACTGTCCCTTGTGATAGAGCATTACTGATTCTTTAGACATTGGCACTAATCCAACAAAAATTGTTTCACTGTTTCAAATGGAATATTATCAAAATGGCCGTGTCGCAGCGTTAATTTTTTTGTGAATTTCAGCCCACCAAAGGATCTCAGCATCTACACAGAGTATGAGAGAGAGTGGGACTGTATAGCGTGAACATTAGAGTGATCAACAAAACTACTCGCCGGAAGATTTTCTGAATCTATGTTTTCCATTTAATATTCATGAAGAGCGAAAAATCTTTGATATTTTCGCACAGAAATAAGCAAACATTCAACAAGAAAGAAGCGACATTGATGTCTGTTTAACAACGAAAGCGCATCTAACCTTGAGCAGCCGATGTAACTGAGGCGTCTAGGATTTATTAGACAGCAATATAATTCTGATTTTAATAATACTGCTTAACATAAAGAAATCATACAACATTGATTTCTATTCAACTACGGCGTATAGACTGAGACATCTAATTTATGTGGTTAACTAATAATATTAATACTTTTAATTAGTAGCAATAATTAAAAATAACTACTAGTGCTATCACTAATAATAATAATAATAATAATAATAATAAATATTTGTTCATCTTTCTTTTAATTAAATAAAGTCTTTTTTTCTTGTATTTTAGCCCAGGGCCTTATACAGCCCAGGGCAATTTAAAAATAATAATAATAATAATACTATTTGGTTATTGTTATTATTATTATTATTACTATTACTTACTTATTATTATTAAAATACTTACAATAAATAATAATAACAATAATAATTACGATAATAAAAGTAGATAAATAAATAACATAACATTTTAATAATAGCTTTTAGGCCTACTAGATAGTTAATAAAATTACTATCATTATCAGTATTACTACCGCTATTGATTCAATTAGCTAATAAGACTTCATTAACTATAAACGCGACTATAATTGGACAATTTCTTACCATGAGATCCGGAGAACCAGCTCCCAGGTCCCGTGGGGGGTCGGTGGGGTCCCATGGACGAGGATCCACCTCCAGGAACGTCCAACTGGAGTGGGGATCTTCGGAATCTTCCCAATCCAAGCTCCGACCTCTCACCGGATAGGTACGCCGCAGGATCCGGTATGATGAGACCGTCCGGGCGGTATGCCGGTCCCATTGGGTACATGGTCGCCGCTAGGGACAGCTGGTCCTGCTGCTGCTGTAGCTGCTGTAAAAGCAGCTTATCCATTACGCTAGCATCGACAGCTGCTGACAATCAGTCACAGGATGCTTAACTAAAATCCTGACTCCTACTCAAGCTCTGCTTCCTTCTATCGATCCTAACATTGAGATCTGAAACATGAAAAATATTCAACAGACCATTAGTGACAGGTCTAACTCGGTGATTAATTAATTTATCATACACAAAAAAGGGTAAAATTCTGTACCTTGAACGATAATTTTCAATCAGATCTGAAATAAGAACAAGTACACCATGCATGTTTAGTAATGCTTTAGGACTCGCGCTAGTTGTCACCGAAAGAAGAGGTGGAAGAGGTTTGCACAGGAGAGATAAGCCGCTGATTCACGAGACGCCATTTTATCGTCAACAACATTAATTCCGCCCACGTGGGCACTCAAGCATTTTATTCTCTGGAAATTTATATATAAATTGATTAGTGGCTAACAATGGCACACCTGACGCCTTGAGGAGAAACCCTTTAGGCATCTGACCTTAACGTTAAACCCACAATTTAAAAAAATCGGTTACACAACTTCACTGAGTCCCGCAGCGTTCCCTTTCAAAACGGACTCAGCTTTCTGAACATTGCCTAATCAGGACATTATGAGACTCCGACTTTAAAAAAGTTTACACTTGACTCCAAGCGACACTCAATAAGTCGAAGAACTATATGATGATAGTTGGTTGGTTATGGTAGTACTAAATCTTAAATTCCAGAAATCCAGCGCTAAATTCATTATTCAATATTAAAGCTTCACCGTTTCTCACACTGACTCAGCGAATTTTTGCAAATACATGACTAAATAGGAAATCCAAGAATAATTCTAAACATACAACTTCGAAATTTTACATTAGCGTTGGAAAAATACTCGCACGCAAAGATTTTCTATTATTAGCATTCTAAACCACAGCAGCTTTTATCCAAGCGCAAGCAACTCATACGACTCAGTTAACACAAAGTCAAATATAGGCCTAATTGCAACATTAAGTACAATAACGTTAGGTATATTTCTAATGCGTCTGTCCATCCATTGGAAAGTATAATTTTCAAAACCATACATAAAATGTTCAAAACCATACCTCAAACTAAAATAACAGCAGTCATATCGCGTGTTTTGCTTGGTATCTACAGGTAAACCACCACAATAACTGACAAAAATTTCCAAGGTAATTTAACCCACGCGATAGCAGCATTATTGATTATAGCTTTACGTCGATTGGATTTTTAACTACTGGACGGAGCATTCCATCACTCTTAACAAGCAATAATAAAGTGATTAACCAGTTCTATGGTGTTCATCCATTTATAGCAATGATAACGATGTCAAAACAATATTTTAAAAATTATTGTTTCTTTTTTCAACTAGAGATGGTGAAAAGTTTTGAACTGCAGAAAATCTCACAATTCCATAGGAAAGCGTGCAAATCTAAACAGTTGAGCATCCATAAATCTAACATAAAAAGAACTGTTTTAACAGAAAAAATAACTGTTCTAACAGAAAAGGAACTGCTTTAACAGAAAAAAGAACTGTTTTAACAGAAAAGGAACTAACAGAAAAAAACTGTTTTAACAGAAAAAGAACTGTTTTAACAGAAAAAAATAACAGAAAAAAACTGTTTTAACAGAAAAAGAACTGTTTTAACAGAAAAAAAAACTTATTTAACACAAAAAGGAACTGCTTTAACAGAAAAAGAACATCTCAGCGACGATCAGAAATCTCGACAGCTTCACATAATTTGAAGGTCTTACCAAACAAAGCTATATTACAGAGATATTTTATTAATATTGAGAAACATAAACTATTATTACTAATATTGCTATAGTTCCTCAGATGTATATGATAGACTTCTACCAATGTTGAAAGTAGATAATCTTCTCTATGGCCGATTTGTGCAAGTCAGACTGAAACAGACTAAAACAGACTAAAACAGACTGAAACAGACTAGAACAGACTGAAAAAGACAGGAACAGACTTAAACAGACTGAAACAGACTTAAACAGACTTAAACAGACTGAAACAGACTGAAACAGACTGGAACAAACTGAAATAAACTGAAACAGATCGAAACAGACTGAAACAGACCTTGATGGGCCTGGAAATTCCAACATTAACCAAAGAGTTCAACAGTAATGACGGGCATATTGAGTATTGGGGGGTTGAGCATTAGACAGTTTGCCACTGTGGTCTTAATATACAGGGGCGCAAATAATTACGCAAGTTCGTTAATTTATTGATTGCTTGATGCTTCAAATAAGGCGGATATTATTACTCCAGCACCTTAAAACTTCAGGTGCCGACCTAAAGCAAACAGGATGTGAATACTTCACGTTTGGTTTCGTTAATGTACTAGTCGATAATACTACTGGTTATTTTATTGCTTTCAATATGTTAAATGTACAACTATAACATAAAAAGAAAGAAAAGGAATTTAAGGGGCTGAAAGAACAGACTGAATTCACGAACACACAATTCTACTAAGACAAACGGACCAACTAGTTTCTTATAATTTCACTATTCCATATAAACATTAAATAACTTAAAATTACCATTGATACTAAATAAATATTACAGTATTACTATTGTTTTTTTTATCAATATCTAGTACAACATATATGTAGATTGCTGTAGGTTTTAGGTGAAACATCAAATACACCTTCCAGATATAATAATATAAAATACATCTATAACGGTTAATTATAGATTATATTACTAAATAATCAGCCTTCTTCGAGCATTTCAACTGTAATGTAAAATTGTCAAAGGAACAGAAAATATAACTTTCAAGTATTTTACTGATGAATCCCTGACATCAAACCAAAATAAAGAAAAGGTATTTAAACCTATAATATTTTCAGTATTTGTAACAAATCAAAAAAATATGGACATCAACAAGTTTATATTAGTTTCATTAGCCCATTTAGCGGCATACCTCAAACGGTACTATAAAATATTTTCAACAAGCAACAATCCAAATGAAGCCAATTAAGGATAATAACCATAATTTATTAAAGAGCTATTATCATCATAATCTAATCAAAATAACTTTGCAGCTATTTTTAAAATGATCATTCCAGCAGTCTCCCGTATAATTGTAAGATTTCAATTTAATTTAGTATTTTGAAAGCCTCATTAATTCAGCAAAAACAAGTAAAAATTCCTGAATACTAGAAAACAATTTTGCGAAAGCAGCCACTGGGCAGAGTTACTTAATAGCTGAATATATATATCTAGACCAAAAAATAACGCAGAATTCGCATATTCGTACACACAAATTGTTCCTTAACAATATCAGCCAAGGATCGCGCACTGGAGGAGTCATCCACATAAATCACTAATTGGAAATATTTTTGCGCTTCGAAGGATACGTGATAGGATAAATATCCTTAAGCAAACTGTCGCTGTTGTCGAATAACGAAAAATATCAAGTTAGGAGTATGAAGTAAGTTAAATGAGTGACTAAGTTTAAACAGAATTTGTGGTTTTATGCACAGTTGCAAGAAAACAACTAAACTTTCTGTAAACTATAAAAGACCAAAATATATTCCAATGCTCCACACTAGTTAACGTACTTCAAAAAGAATGATTAAAATATAGAGTCTGGCATAAATAAAAATTTGTAGAGGAGCCCAAAAATAATCTCCAATTTTCACGATTAAAATGTTAAGTACAATTTTAGGAATATCCAGAAAAAGACTTCTTTGTCGTATGCTTAAAAAAATAAACTTCAATCAGAAACGAGCATTAAGACGCAAGTAACTAATTATCTCTAAATTTAACGATTTAAATACTTTGTAAAAGAAACGTTCAGAGATATGGGTGAGACAATTTGACAAAGCTCTAAAAATATTTATCAAAGTAAGTCTATTAACAAAACTTTATTTAAATATTTTGTCTTACGTATGAAGTTTTATTCTATAATAACGTTTTGTTCAAATTAGCAACATAGATATATAATAACAACCGAAGAATGTTCGCCGACTTTCAATAACTTAAAAAGGTTAACAGTCGACATTTCACTACTTACTATCAAAGTCAATTCAAAACCGACAAGATCACCTTTAGTTAGGATAAGTAGCCTATAAATTTAGGATAGCTTTTTGAGTCGTACGATATCTAGGGCTAAAGAAAATGAGAAACTCTGTCCTTGTATATTGGCTAGCTCATCAAACAATCGACGCAACCATCTCATAACACTCGTATTTCCTCAAATTTTACGCACAAAATCCCACAGCTGAATAACACTTCTTTTACTTTTTAACACTATTATTATACAATAGTATTGTATTGGCTTGGAGCCAGTAGCGATGTCGGTAAAATATTCAACAGCGGATCAATATGTGCAGGTTTCAAATCCTGGGCTCGCCCGTCACTGACATAGCTTTTCGAGTGAGGAAACTGAGGTTAACATTAGCTTTACCAGCTTTACCAATAGAACTAATTTTGGTTAGTCTTGTGCGTACGAAATATATTCATGCATGATATTTACGACCTCCAGTCGATTCTCTCACAGGCTGAGCCGATTCTCTCACAGGCTCTTACTGGGACTACGAGCCTCTCGTATGTTTATTGCTGTCTGGAGGCTATTGGATCATCGCAGTACTGTTGATTCGTATCCGATATCGAAAATAGCAGCATTCAATTAATTTATGAGTAGTTAACTTAGATAACATAAGTGCATGATGTATCTTACCGTTTTAACTTAACATCAAGCTCCTAAGAAAATGTTACTCAATTCTCATCAGTGCGAATACACTATTAGAAACACTTAAATCAGAGCTCAACCAAAATTAGTTTAAAATATGAATTTCGCAAGTTTACTTAATCGAAGACCACTTCGTCCAGATTACTTATTAACATGTTCATTTTTACTACACAAACAAACTGCACAAAGTTCAACTCATCACCTCATCATCTCATCATCATCATCATCAACAACAGCAACAACAACAACAACATCATCAACTCGTCCACAACAAAAACCAAAAGAACAAAAAACAAACTGTACAAAGTTCTCGAAACATCAACGGTGTTTTTCATTATCATGTTTAAGACACAAGGATAATAAAGAAAGGGAAAGAGATGGGAGGCACAAATGAGTCACCAGTGAGTGCTCTTGAAAAGTCGAGGTTTGCGTAATGCTGAGTTTCAACGAACCTGTGTGATTGTCGCATACACGTTTAAGATTTATTTAATTTTTAATTAAAAACCTGCGACCCTAATGACTTCAAATAAAACTACCACCGCTCCTATTCTCACGCTGAGTCTCGTGAACCTATATTAATAATAATAATAAAGGTTTAAAATCCGTTTCCTCATACAAGGATGATGTCAGGGACGTCATATAGCAACCAACAGACTGCAGAGCAGAATCAATTAAAACTATAAATCTTATATATAAATATCATGTTTCTTGTGTTGTGACCGAGACAACAAACACGAAACATCACGTAACATGAACACTAGACTGAAGAATAGACAACTGTTAATTGCATGTGTCGTAAGAGACGACCAAGCAAGAAGTGAGGAAGCCAATGCAAAACCACCTCAGAAGCCATATTTATTCCAAGCTACATGATGCATATGATATGGATAATGCATAGCCTTCGTTGAAAGAATTAACTTGTTGATCTACAGAATGAAAAAACAGTCTCTGGGTATAGTAATTGTCTTGAACCTGGCGTTGGGCAGGACACTACAATTCACAGCCTGACAGATGTCATGTGATTTGGTTATACTGAGCAGTAAGAGCACAATGGGTTATTAAATTATCTTAAGACCAACAACATAAATAGTAATAGGATAGGGATAAATAGGGATATTTTGACAGTAAACGTCAAATGACAATTAGAAAGAATAGTTAACATGTAGTAAAAAGTGAACACTTTTATGGCTAAGTACGTAAGAAATAAACAAGAATAAACAAAAAAGCTCTACAGATAAATCTGAAAAAGTATAAAGTTGAACTTCATTTAAATAGATAAATCTGAAAAGTATAAAGTTGAACTTCTTTAAAGTCAGCACCCGTACCACAAAGCTAATTTCAGAGACGATTCGGCCACAATGAAAAATTGCGCCAATTTCCTACTGGCAGGACTTAACGGAAATAACGTTGATTCCTATAAAAACAGACAGTAATTGCCAAAACATTTTTATACTAATAAAGTTTTTGTAGAAATACTCTAACAAAATATATTATCCAGAAAAGACTAAACAAACGTTTTGAAAAGTGCCGAGAACTAATCGATGACTAAATGTCATCGTAGATTTCATTAATCGGAATACTAATAAGTTTGTTCCAGAATTTCTGCATACACACTTTAAAATGTCATAACCATAAAAATGGCATTACCATATATAAAATGTCATTGCCATAGGTCAATGTCAGGGACGTCTCAAGCAGACTCTACACAAACAGGCGCCAAAACTCACAGGATGACGCCTGAGTACCCAGAAACCGAAGAGAAAAGTAAGATCAAAATACTGCATGTCTAAAATCCGAGGCAAAAGGGTGAGAATACTGACCTATGGTGGAGAGTGATGGATTTTTAGCTTGCTCAGGAAAGTACTAATACATGTACAAGATCTAAAATCTTGTGGCAGATAATTCCATAGTGTTTGAGCAGAAAACCTGCAGGAACGTCTGACAATGAAAGATTTAATATCCAGTACAGTAAGAATATTGAAAACTAAAAGCATTAATACTGAGGTTACTTATTTTTCTATACATTATAATATAGGGGTCAAGATGAATGGAAAAACAGTAAGGATACCCACTGCTATACCAGCGTATACGTTATTCACCTCTTACGAATACAATCAGCTTTTCCGCTTTATTCACCTCATACCAACACAATCAGTTTTAGATTTACACAAAACCTGATGCTCCTATTCTCGCGTTTTCAGAAAAATAAAATATCAAAACTTGTTTCAATTTTTATCAAGTATGAGAGTTAAGTTCAAATCTGACTTTGAAAACAGGGAACGTAATTTTCACACAATTCGAGCGTTCAGTAACTTTTCAAGCGCAAATATCTGCAGTGTGTTGAGGAGTTAAGCTAAGCCTTGAGCTAACGTGATCATTAAATGCATTTTTACGCTCTCCGTCTGCGAAGGCACGTGATCACTTAACACGTTACATGAGGTCAAACATAGACATCCAAAAGCTACCGTTATACCAACGGCTGTCGGCTAGATATTAATGAGTAACAATTTAAATTTTCGAAAGGTTCGTCAACGACTGAACGATTTCAACAGCTGATTCAATCTTGTTACTAACAATGCAGAAGCTAACCAAGAATATCTCTCTATTAAAGTTGGTAATATAATGACATAAAGTAAGTAAATCGTAACATCATCAGAAAGTATGCTAAACCAAATGTCTTACTTCACTGCCATTTATAATAAGTAAAAAGCTGGTAAAGCTAATGTTAACGTTAGTTTCCTCACTCGAAAGCGATGTCAGTGACGGGCGAGCCCAGGATTTAAACCCCGAACATACTGATCCGCGATCAAATAACTTACCGACATCGCCACTGACTCAATTTTCACGGACTCACTGACAAAAAAATAACTGAGCCAGTTATTTTTATACAGTAAGAATTTACATATCCTCTAAATTTTGAAAATAAAATTTTTGTGAGATTTTGAAAATAACTTTAGGCAATCATGCGCACGTCGAGATGTTTAAAACACTTGTCGACCCCTCTATTTACCACAATTATATCTGAAAAGTTATCAAATATAACAATTTTACTATGAACGTCACATATATAAACTATGATGCATAAATTTCTCAAAACATTAACATTATCGCTAAAAATTTTCCCTCTGATGGTAGCTGCAAAAGTCTGCCTTCCACTCAGATGTTCGCTAGCGGATTAAAGCAAGGTAATTTTGATAACTAGAGTTATTTTAAAATATAATGTTACAGTTTACAAATATTACTTTACATTAAAATGAACTTCAGTCAAAGGTATCGTGGCTATTATCATTTATAGGCTGACAAGGTATTGACCGGATTTAACGTTAGTTTCTCCGAGACTCTAACCGCGGATGTCATGTAGGCGAGACCGAGTTTCGAAATGCATAAAAAAGTAAACACGAATTACAGTGAAATGATCAACCATATTGATATCTATCACTTTTAGTACCACATGTTTAAACCGTTAGGCAATTTAGACCATTTACCGTTTAACCAGTCCAGTGAATTTCCGAGATTTTACTCTCAGATCAGCGAGGCTGGGATTCGAACCTATGAGGGTTCAATTCACCTCAGGATTTGTCATTCAAAACGTCATGACTAACGTTACCTCTACACTATTAAGACATTCATAGTAACTAACATATCCGCAGTTCAACTATAAAACTTACCCAGCATAACTAAAACATCCAAAACAGTTCCACGTGAAATGATGGATACACCTTAAGGGTAACTGCCATTAATAAATAACAGATTAGCGGACTGTCTCAACTGTGGCAGTGAAGACGTGATTACGAGCTGTTGTCGATGAAATAAATGGCTTTAGGATTAAAAATAGTCAACTGCGCACCGCCGCACGTCTCACAATGACAAGAGAATTCCGGCCCCACTTTTCCGCCTACCTCGACCTCGTCTAAATGGACAAAGGCATTGTGCATCCGCTGCAGCCGAAGGTAGCAGCGCGAGGCCTAGAGACTACTGGAAAAACAAGAACAGAGACCTCACTGTCACTATCACTTAATGCCTATTTCTTTATATTTAAATATGCCAAAGAAACATTAAATTCATAATGACTTCAATGCACAGTTTATCACAAAAAAATTCCTCTCATCTCTTGCTTTTAATGTGGTTACCATATAACTATTTTTTTATTAATATTCTACTAATATGTTCACTGTCTATTCTGCATATGATATGATCATTATGCAACGATGTATGTAGTAGTTTGATTTATATTTTTAGCAAGTACATGCAAAATTTAAAATCGGCCATGTTGAAATATGCTCTATATATAATAAAAGTAAATATTGTTGTGTAAACAGGATTGTTTTCTCAGGGAATAATGCTTCTGCCTAGTAAATGTTAGTCGAAGCTGGGGAAGGCATAGGGGTCCACTTCGTCATAAGCAGAATCCCCCAAAAATAATGGTATATTAAATAGAATGTTAGCTAATTTAAAGATCCACTCGTATGTGAAAATGAAGAGGAAAACTGAAAAAAGAGATGAGTGGAGGCATGAAATACCATGGGCCTGCCAGTAGGCAGTACACTAAGAGAGATAGAGAGAAAGAGATTACAAAAGATCTCTTAAAGTTAGACTACATCTGATAGCAATATTGTGGAAAACGAAATATTGTGCGCAGCTGGTGCTTCTCTAATTATATAATTAAAATGGTTATGTAATGTCCTGTTACAATGGCGTCTATTGATGGTTTAGTAAAATGTTTCATAATAAAATATGACTAAGTTTCCATTTGTTTCGATAAACAAATACCGTAATATCACACTTCATGAATCACATTTAATGGTCATAATATTATGGGTGTCTTACGGGCTGAATTATAAGTATCTTAAGACTGAATAATAGGTGTCTTAAACACTCAAATACGTAAGTTTAAAGAATTCTGAATGGCTGAATTCTGGGAGTCCTACCGGTTGAATTATGGATGCAGTAAAAGCTGAATTATGGGTGTCCTAAAGAGTGAATAACAAGTGTCTTAAAGACTAAATTATGGCAGTCTTAAACGCTGAAATCTGGGTGCCCTAATGGATGAATGGTCGGCAAGGGTCGACAAATGCAAGGGGTCGACAGCGGATGACATTTATTAAGAGTCTTAGCAAATGGATGCAGTTAACTGAAAGAGATATGATCAGAACAACAATGAACAGAGACATAAGGAATATGACCATGAAAGACCAGGCACGGCACTTAGAGAAGAAGAAGAAGAATGGTTGAATTATGCGTGTCTTGATGACTGAATTTTGGGTGTCCTTAAAGGCTTAATTATGAGTGTCCTTACGGCTGAAATATTGGTGTCTTAAAGACCAATATCTAAGAAGAAAGAGGCAGTACAATTAGACAGGTGAGGAGGATTGAGAGAGACAGGGACTAACGTGGAATGATTTGCTACTACAAGACGGGCAGGAAGTGGAAAGAGCTAAACAAACATCGAGACTGCGGATGAAAGAAGATTTGTCGACGCATTCGTAAGTAGAATATACGAGGTCAGCGAAATTATAATAATTCCTAAATCGGCACCAATTTATCGGTACAGTACACTGTCATAGCGACTCCGATAGATATATAGATGTTTAAAATCTCTGCTAATTAAAGATAATTGAAGTCTCTCTAAATTATCCATTTCTGCCTCTACATTTCTGATCTCGATTTGAAATGAGTAAAACTATGTTGAAAATACAGTGTTACATATTAATTTGCAAAAATCAGACCCCACACAAATTGCTATCTAATAATGACAAGAGTTTTCAACGTTGCACTTAGCGTGGAATGAATGAATGAATAAATGAATGTATGAATGAATAAATGAACGAATGAACGAATGAACGAATGAACTAGCTAGAATCGATTATTGATTTCACAATATTCACGGCCAGGATGAATATCCGACTTCAAAACTTCTCCGTACGTATAGAATAATCAGTCATAAATTATTATAATTATAAGTAATATTATTATTCTCATTAACAATTGATTAATAGGTAATTTTCACCAAATGACAACTCAAACAGACTAATATCATACAGGTTTAGTTAACCTTTTCAAGGTACATAATACATTTTTCATTAAGAATGCTTAATGAAAAATGCAGCAAATAGTTATCAGTTATCTTCTCAATTTAAAGCTAATTAAAAAGAATCGAAATTTTCAAGCAGTCTCGATTCTGCTAATATTCTTTGGACTAGTTTCTCTGATTTTGATATGCACCAATTCTTGGACACTGTATTCAGCTCGTCGGTTTGGAATTGACTCCATGACTCCATGTGGCTTTATATTTCTAGAAGCAACAGTAGCACTCTAATCCTGTTGTTGTTACTGTTGTTGTTGTTGTAGTTGATGCCATATATGGAATTTGCCTTGCCTAATGACCTAATCCTCGGCAACAGCTTCGTATCAAGTTCCTGCAGAACGAGAAAGCGAATTATTGCGCTGCCTTGTTGTGCGCAATATAATTGTTGTAAATCTATGAGTCCATCCGGCGACTCGCCATTGGTCGCTATAAATAGCCATTAAATATTGCAACATCTCCATTTCAGACGACGTAAGAAATTTTTGTTGTAGCCTTTATGTACCGCAAGAAAACTGCAGCTTCAAATGCAATAATGATTACTTTGCATTAATTTCAATACTAATTAATTACTGAATAAAAACTGATACAAAATTTCAGTTGAATAGCCAGGTCAATTTAATAAAGCCGCTATCCTTCTGGCGTAGAATAGACATAAATTCCACAAAATCACAACGAAGAATTCCACTAATTTAGAATGAAGAATTTGAAAGCAATCACCACTTCACAGACAAATCTATATCCAATCTAATTTATGCTAAAGTTTAAATCTTTCTTATAGTAACGGCAACATTTCGAACATGACAAAGACTTTTCCTTAAAACAATCGAATCAGCAATTCCAGGCCTTTGCGAAATTCTTGCATTATAGTAAATTATGTCACAAATCTTAAACCTTCTAGATTTCCTGTTCGGTGGACAATAGATTCTTCAGGAAAACAAAACCCACTCTAACAGTAATCCGCTATTACTGCTAATCTGTAATCATTAATGGCTACGCACTCATTCACTTAAACTCACTCACTCACTCACTCACTCACTCACTCACTCACTCACTCACTCACTCACTCACTCACTCACTCACTCACTCACTCACTCACTCACTCACTCACTCACTCACTCACTCACTCAATCACTAACTCACTCACTCACTCACTCACTCACTCACTCACTCACTCACTCACTCACTCACTCACTCACTCACTCACTCACTCAGTCACTCACTCACTCACTCACTCACTCACTCACTCACTCACTCACTCACTCACTCACTCACTCACTCACTCACTCACTCACTCACTCACTCACTCACTCACTCACTCACTCACTCACTCACTCACTCACTCTCACTCACTCACTCTCACTCTCACTCTCACTCACTCACTCACTCACTCACTCACTCACTCACTCACTCACTCACTCACTCAACTCACTCAATCACTCACTCACTCACTCACTCACTCACTCAATCACTCAACTCACTCACTCACTCACTCACTCACTCACTCACCTCACCACGCATCACTCACTCTCACTCACGCACTCACTCACTCACTCACTCACTCACTCACTCTCTCTCTCTCTCTCTCTCTCTCTCTCTCTCTCTCTCTCTCTCTCCTCTCTCTTTCTCTATCCCTCCCTCTCTCCTAGCGATCATTCTTAACTTTAAGAGGTGGAATTAAATTATTTAAAATCATAATGAATTTAATTTAATTTTTACTTAAAAGCTAATGTTAACGTTAGTTTCCTCACTCGAAAACGATGTCAGTGACGGGCGAGAAAACTGCTATTTTTCTCGCTATCTATCGACAGTTGTCCATTACTATCTAACAGTATTTGTTTAAATTACTTTAGCTACTTTACGATTTGTTTGCGAATATGTTTTAGAAACAGTGTCTCAATGTCTTCCTTGGCTTCAGCATAGTTTTCTCACGGCTAATTAATTTTATTACGTTAAGATTCTGAGCCGTAAAATATGTTACTTAAGTTAATACCTTTTCGCTGATTAATTATAATCAGTGTCCGAGTCACTCTGATGACTCAGACACTGATTTACTTGCTTCTATTTCAAACCACAATGAAATAATCAACCGTGTTGATATCTAGCACTTTTAATAGCACGTGTTTTAGCCGATTGGCAAATTTATTCCATTTTCCGTTCATTTAAATTAATTTTCCGATATTTTTAGAGAGAGAGAGAGAGAGAGAGAGAGGGAGACGAGATGGGAATAAAATGTTAAAAGACGAAAGCAGAAGCGAAAACTTTACACGGATATTGATTAATTAGAGTTCTATCTAAAAAATACTGTTTTAGATTGTGTAAATACGAAAACAAATCAATTATCATCGTCAAGGGAGCGCCATTGTTTTGAAGAGAACTATATTAAACATCTACATCAAGATATCACTGGTAGGCCTACGTAGCCATTAACAGAAAACATCGAGTACTAGTAACTTAGCACAACTAGATAACGAAGTAACTGTTTTGATTGTGCAACGAACATACATCAAGCACAACCAGATAACGAAATAATTTTCTTGTGAGTGTAAGGAATATACATATGACTATAATGTAGGACTTGCCATGATGACTCATGACTCTCTAATGAGTCTAATCAACATTAGTCATGTTTCTAGTAGTCAACCGTTGACTAATATTATATGTCTTGAGATTCTGAGCTTTAACCTAAATTAAGCCAAATTCAACTATCTGCAATACAGACTTTTGGTGATCTTAATATCATCATCATCCTTCCTTTAATCCCAGTTTAACTAGGGTTGGGGTACGAATAGACTGTCTCAAGTACTCTCTGTCCTACATCATATCATCCATAAGTCAATCCCCTATTTGAGACTTCTACATTCGTTTAAATTTTTTTTAAATGATGATGTTAAAAATAGAAATGATTCTAAAATGATGTTGAAGTGATGATGTTTTGCTGATGTTAGAATAAAATTGTAAAATTAAAGTGAACACTACGAGTCTAAGAAAGGAATTAAATTATTTGTTAAATTTTTGTTTTAAGGTTATGATTAGATTATGATTAGATTAGATTATGATTAGATTATGTATATTATGATTATTATATTATTATATATATTATGATTAGAATTGTCATAATACCCTAATAATATATCGGCAATCCCAACTTTAACCCTAATTACATAATTATATAGAAAATTGAAGACTAAACTACTTGATGCAAAATGAACTCAGAAATTCAAACTAGTAAATCGTGGTATATATAACGATTAACTAGTAATTAAGGTAATTATAAATGCTATATAGCATTAATAATTACCTTAATTCTCGTTAATATAATAAAATAAGTTACTATGTTAATAGTTACTTGATAATACATCTAGTTAAGAAGAATGGCGTTCCTATATGGCATCAAGGAAGTAATGATCATATAGCTGGAGCCTGGGGCGATGTCGGTAAGATACTCGACCGCGGATCATGTGCGGGGTTCAAATCCTGAGCTCGCACGTCACTGACATCGCTTTGGAGTGAGGAAACTGATGTTAACATTAGCTTTTTTATTTTACCTTGTCTAATAGCACTGAACAAATACAGCCGAGTTAGAATGTCGCTGTAATAGTTTGCCTACACATATATTATCAGCTTAATCCTAATCAGCAGAATCTGAAAATCATGGTCGTTTAACGCTATTAAAATAAACTTTAAATTTAAGAAATCTAACCTGTTTTGGCAAGGTAGCATGAGTATCCAAGAGACTGTATATCCAATTATCCGTTCAGTTAACTTATTGTGATTTGAATTATTTTGATTTTTATTATTCTGATTTAAATGATTATCATATAAGTTATGGTTTAAATCATTCAGCTTTTTAGATTATTACGATTTTTAGCGAGGTCACTCGACGATCAAACAATCTCTTAGCAAGCAGTATAAAAGTATAATATTTATAAAGCTATTAGAATTGCTAATATCCACAGCATATCCGTCATAAGAACAGAATTCAGCGCAGAATTCAGCACAGAATTCAAAGATTCATCTGAAAGACAAAAAGTGGCTCGCATTGAAATAAAAACAGCGAAACAACAGTTCATACAAATAAAACATACATATCTACAATATAAACATTTAAATAAATACAAACAGATTTGAAATAGTGCTAACACAGCGTGCATAGCAGCTTATCAGGAAGTGACAGGAAAGTTATTAGCCAATCACTGGCTAAAGTCGAACGTAAAAATAATTTATCTAGAGAAATAAATTGCACAATATGCGGGCGCAATAGGCGCAACATGCACTGATGGAAGGCCAAAGAACAGCCAAGACATCCTAGTTAATGGTTGTTTACCTAACATTATCCAAAATCCGAAAACATCAGAGCCGATTCTAAACACAGGTCTGGTCTAAGCTGCCGATCCATTGGTCAGACAGATGCTACAGAGTCTATCACTGATTCTATTAGATGACAGGATTAAGAGAAATATCCTATTACTCACAGCTCTGCATTAAAACATAATAATCAAACAGTAAGGTATCTTACAAATATTTGCTTTAGATGGATCTATAATGTAGCATTACTTGGAAAACTTCCAAGTCTCTGAGAAGATATCATGTCTTCATCCTGTGCTCACCCGTATCTGACATTGCTTTCGAGTGAGAAAATTGACGTTAACCTTAGATTTACCAGCTTTTCTAGTCTCTACTTGTTTACCTGAACGAATGTTGTGTTTCGTAGATATATCCTAAGGCTTCTACGACGCAACACGGAACTAAAAAATAGACTACAAAAACTGATTATGAATGAAAATGCACGCAGCTAAATAAGGCTATATTCAGCAATGATACTTTATTGTTATTACCAATCGATTTATACAGTCGAGTGTTATTATATCCCAGTCTCGTGTTTAGCAAGCCGAGCATATTCGTCATTCCACCACGAGGGTTCATCATTATACAGCGACGGTTAGTTCAAGAGAAATTTAGCAATCGTTGTAAAATTAAATTAAGATTAAACTTTGAGTGTTGCAAAAAACAGTATTGAAAAACATCACTTTTACTGACGTTAAACAAGTATGCACAACCTCTCAATCTTTCAGTTTATTCAAACGCTTCATATAATCGTATATTATTACTTAATTAAAAGCAGCTTAGTACTGTTAGCTGCTAAAATACTAAACAGCAACTAAGCCAAGACAGCATGTTCAAAATTAATAGTATTAATATAGACGACACTCTAAAAACATTTAAAATAACATTTATCTCATATCAATCATAAAAATAATACTTAAATTTATGCTTCGAAAGCATTACGAACAGACTAGACATATGAAAAAATCGTTCGCCATTTTTGTGCACCAATATTTCGTTAGACAAACGCCGTCATTAATTAGAACTAAATTTCTGTCCACGAATATAATGTTCCCTCTCAGACTATCTCTATTTAACCAAAAACAAGTAGAAATGAGTAATCTGAATTCATTCATTAAATTAATGAATTCAGTGAAATGAATAAATTCATTACGGAGAATCTAACTGGACCCTATCTTTCACAAAATACTACCACTCTACCAAGGCTATCCGATATTCCGGGAAATATTTACGACATTTCACTCCGCTTGCGTCATCAACCGGGTGCATTCCAGCCAGCCCACACAATCTGTAATAGCAAGATGTCCGATTTGTGGGCTGTGAGGTCTGAACAAGGCTACTATATTATAAACCATATATTGAGAATGCGGTGATCCATACATTGGCCTACGACAAAATTCAATAATTCAGAGTTGAACAGGTTATTTTACTCAAAAAAGAAGATTTATTCTACTGACGTATATTCTATTTTATTTATTCTATTGATATATAAACTCTAGAATCTAAAATTGAATTCTTTTAAGTTACTTAAATTATGCACTAGACATACTGTATGTAATAAGGTTCTATTCTACAATTGGCTTCCTTTCCTTCACTCAATATTTTTAACGTCAGGAATGCAAAAATAAGTAGAGGTGGCTCGACATGCATTACTTTTACATAGTTTTCCTTCATACGGGTTTTCTGAATGTGCAAGTTATAAATTCTACGATCTATACAATTTCTTAGTATAAATTAAAGTACGTAATGCATAGAAAGTGCATATACATGTAGTAATATTTAAATGTATACTTAACTGTTATTATATGTTAAATATGTTAAATATTTACTATTGTTTACAAATAAGAATCCGACCCATTATATACCTAATCATTCCATTTACGGCTACTTTAATCACTAATAAAATTATGTTTATATAGCAATTATCGGCTATCGACGTATCAGTTGGATAAAGAAATCAAACTACAAGCTTATCGAATAATACTGTAACTTGCGTTGCCTAACAAGTACACGATTACTAGTTGCGCAACGTCACGCCAATCAACCAGTCACTAATCACGGACCACTGTAGTGAATATCGTTACTGCTATATATAATACGATCTCACTCTATATCGCACTAGATAATCATCCAGTATATTCTCATATATTATACAACTATCACGACAGCTTTGTTTCGTGCCGGTCCAATGAATTAATATTTCATTAAATTCAACCCGGGACCTTATTTCTACAACTATTTCTTATTACAAGAGTTTTTTTGCACAATTTTTATTCAATAGGTTTCATCGGCATTCTATAATGAGCATCTTTATTATTCTTTTTATGTTATGTTTGGAATATGCTAAACATAATAAAATAATAATAATGATACTAATATCTTCCGACAAATCTATAGCAGTATCATGGCTGTTGACGGATCTTTGAGACAAATCTATAGCAGTATCATGGCTGTTGACGGATCTTTGAGACAAATCTATAGCAGTATCATGGCTGTTGACGGATCTTTGAGACAAATCTATAGCAGTATCATGGCTGTTGACGGATCTTTGAGACAAATCTATAGCAGTATCATGGCTGTTGACGGATCTTTGAGACTGTTTTACAGGTTCCAGGAATGTTATTATCAATCGCGTCCAAGGTTAAAGCTGTTGAAGCTAGTGTTAACGTCAGTTTCCTCAATCCAAAGAGATGTCAGTAACGGGTTAATCATATACTTCTAATTAATCGACAGCAATTAAAATCGACAGCAAGTTCCAATACATGATTAACCTTCCGTGGATCCAAGAGGTTATCCATCATTCGTTGACTGACCTGGAATTGGAACCCAGACCAATTTTGTTCGAGGTGAAATTCTAACCGTTACCGCCATATCCCCACTTAATTATGCGACAGCATGTAAAGACCACCTCGGAATAACAGAGTTAAAAATTACTCAAACAATGATTAGATCCTAGGACGAGTTGAAAAATGAAAAAATCAGTAACAAATATATTAAGCTGGAGCTGAAAGCATTACACAGGATATCTTTATGGATTAAATATATCCTGTGTAATGCTGAAGTTTGTGTGAATCTGAAAGACTGATAGTGTATGACAGCTGGGTGTTCAGCTAGATAGGGTGCTTTGCGTCCTCTTTAATGACCTAGTGTTTGATTCTGTTTGTCTGCATACGCTGCTGTATAATTATTTTTCATCTGATTACGATGTATGTTGGTTACTTATTCGTTGATGTTGTGATTGAAATTAAACATTTCTTCTTCTTCTTCTTTGTAAATCGCTCAATTGTACAGGGAGTAATTTAATAAACGAAAGCGAAAAAAATATTGAACAATTATTCAGCCAGTCATTGTGGGGTGCTTTACTACAGCTTTCGTACGCAGACAAGTAGAGTAGAGCATAGAACTGAGAAATTGATAAGGGTAATTTTGTAAGGACCTGCAATTGACGTCCCTGGCATCATCCGTGTACAAGGAAACGTACGTTAAACCTTTATTATTATTAATATTTTTTTATATTTATTTACCCCGGTGTAAAGAACCTGGGGTTTGATAAAAACGATTCAAGCAATACGTGCTGAATCGCCGCCCGGCTACTCGAGGTCATCAAACGGCTTAAAAGAATTATTGAAGCAGACTGCATTAAATCTTTGCAATTTATTATTATTATTATTATTATTATTTTTTTTTTTTTTTTTTTACCCCGGTGTAAAGAACCTGGGGTTTGATAAAAACGATTCGAGCAATACGTGCTGAATCGCCGCCCGACTACTCGAGGTCATCAATCGGCTTAAAAGAATTGTTGAAGCAGACTGCATTAAATCTTTGCAAAGTCATGGAAAGCCTTTGCCAAAGAAAAGATGTCTCTCGCTTATCGCCGGTTTGCTCTGCAATAAGTCTGCCTATGCCATTAATAAAGTCAACTCCTTCGGGATTCATCGGGCCCATGGTTTCAATAGCCACCGGAACAACTTCATATCCTAAGGACAGATCACGGTATTTATCCAACTTCCTAGAGGCGGCATGAACAGCAGCACCACCGGCTGTGACTGAAGTCGTATTCAGGTAGGAGTTTGCCATAGTGTCAATGACCGTGACGTCCCAAACGGCACATTTACCGTTGCACCAGGGCACTAAAGTCATGCCGTCCGGACGCTTGCCGTCTGATCTGGACAACCCACTTGGCTCCTTAGAGGAAGGGATGCCTGCTCTCGAAAGTGCTCGCCATATTATGTCATTTAAATTATGATGGCGAGACATTCTACCTGAGCTTCGTTTGCAGGAGAGGCCGTGGAGACCTAAAGCGTCGACTTCATGACCGCAGGGGCACATGTGAGGCTCGCAAGTTTTCGCCCCTAAACGGAAACTTATTATTATTATTATTATTATTATTATTATTATTATTAGGCAATATTCCGAGAGAGATGCATTGTTTTCTACTACAGTTTTCGTTGCATGCATTAATATGAAGTAGGCCTAGTGATGTTTGTACACATAAATACTCAATTCTTTAGTTTCCCTCGGAAGTGGAATAATCAGGAATCAGGATTATTCCACTTCCGAGCACTCGTAGCTTATCTCTCCGGATTCACTCCCCATCCCCTGCATTAGAGTTCTACTCATTTACTCAATCTTTTATTTTTTAATTATAATTGCATATAAGATACCAGAAAAACCTATCCGAAAAACATTCATTAACACAGCAATAATAGGAAAAATTGAGCGCTACAGTCATCCATAACATCTTGGAGCACTATGAACATCTACTCAATATATCAATTTAAAGTTAAGCCGATTTAATAAAATATAAAATATTCGTTAATCAATGCCCGCCGCAAATATTCGAAATCATAGGAAAAAGCCAAAGGTCATGTTACAAAAAATGGGGCAATTAAAGCCCAAGTGCTTCTTAGTAACACTAAATATAGAGTTTTAAAACGTTTTCTATGCATTACCTTAAAGTCTAAATAGCAGCAATTCTAAATGTCATATATCTAAATTCTAAATTCATATTACATTAAAAATGCCGAGATCCTTTCTAACGCAAATAACTGAAAGTGCACAACAATTCAATAAAATTCGATGACAGCAAATCCTGCTTGAAAACATCGCCCAATTATAGGACAAGATAATAATTCTCACAAAGCTCTTTTCTAATATCTACGTACTAGATGTGTAAACAGCACTTACAGCCGCTCACGTAGTACTGCGTCAATGCTTGCACTTTAATTATCCGACATTCTATCAGATTTAAAATAAGAAAAATAATGAAATCTACAGCGAACGGGTAAAAAGTTACTTACATCATCTTCAAACGATGATGCAAATAACTGAAATGCTAAGCTCTGTTAAATATAACTTTGAATTTATGTAAAGCTACGTATTGAATGCACACAGTATCTGTATAGATCAATACGTGTATCTACAGCGTGTGTAATTATTATCTATTATTATTAAATATACGTAGAAATTTAAAATTTAATTTTAGAATAAGTAATACTAAGGCGCCGGGATTTATCGCACTCGCTTTAGCTGCCCGTCAGTAGAGCGAAGTTAAGCTAGGTTGCGACCGGTTAGTCGATGCGCCTACAAAAGGCCATGATTGCTAATAACCATGGAAACGAAAAAAGAAAAAGAAAAGAAGAAATAACGATAAGTACAAAAACAGTAACTAAGCAAGTAGTAAGTAACACAAGTAACTGTCATGTGTGTAACCGTAGGCTAAGGCAAATAAATAAATAAATAAAACATAGTCCATCCTAAGTTGATGCTTTATTTTGTGTAACGTAATTTGGGAGGCACTTAATAAAAGCCGTAAATTCACTCACTGTCTCCATACCTTTGTTTTTTTAACTTTACTTTTAGTTTAACTTTTAGTTAAAATTTATATGGGCTCATTACTATTACAAAACTTGTGCACTTTAACAAAATTTGGTGTGCGATCCTGTTCATTATTGAATGCATTACTGATTTATTAACTGTAACTCTATAATTATTGAGATTTAATACTGCAATTCATTGCCATCCAGAAACCAATTATGCCAATTGCGATAGAAAATAGTAATCCATTTCTTATCAACTGAATACGAATAGCAGCTACTATTCGTTTAAATACGAATAGCATCTACTAGTCATTTAAATACCAATAGCATCTACTAGTCATTTAAATACGAATAGTATCTACTAGTCATTTAAATACGAATAGCATCTACTAGTCATTTAAATAATAATAGCATTTCCTCGTGTTGTGTCCGAGTTGCTTGAAGAATAGACCAACTATGTACTGCAGGTGAAGTAAAAGGCGACATAAATATAAGATCCGAACAAACGTCAGATGGAGCATTCGGTTATTGAGCACCTAGGCTCCAGAAATTGCCACAAAAATTTAAACGAATGGAATGGTATGGGAATATTGTGATTGGTGTGGGACAGGGAGGATTGGAGAAAGTCTATTTGTATCCCGACCCTGTTTAAACTGATATTCTAGTGAAGATGATGGTGATAAGTAGCGACTAACCACTGAATACGAATAGTAACTACTAACCAATGAATACGAACAGTAACTACTAACCACTGAATACGAACAGTAACTACTAACCACTGAATACGAACGGTAACTACTAACCACTGAATAAGAACAGTAACTACTAAGTACAGAATACCAATAACAAATGAGCATTCATACTCTCTTCCTAATTTAATCATTTCATAATCGTCATGGTAACGGCGGTCTTATTAGATCCGAACAGAACCGGTGATGGGTTGGCAAAGTTGTTCGACAGTGGATCAGTAGGTACAAGATTCAAATTCATTAGTCTCCTCGTCACTGACATGCTATCAAGCAGGAAACTGACGTTAAACTTGGCTTTAGCCTTTTTTGATCCACCAAAACATATTAGAATACTCAGCGGTAGAGAGGTGTTTAATTTCAATTTCATCATAATATAGGATATCAAGGATCGGAGATTTCTAGTCTCGATTCACGTCTACACTACAGGTACTGATATAGAATATCCGCCCAACTTTCGGATTATCCGTCACAGATTATGCTTTCAAGCCGAAAATCTGAGGTTAAATTCAACTTCTCGTAAAGTCAGTTGATACATGGCTGGCATCACCTTAGGGTGAGGAAACAGACGATAAATCTTCATCATATAGCATTGCAAATGCCGACAATACTGTTAAGTCTGCACGTCAGTTTTTAAATTATCCTAAAAAGCTGTTTCCAGTGCCTAAACATAGTTAGATTAAATATTTATAACTTATTAACCGTATTATTAAAAATTGCATACTGTAAAATAAACGCAATAACTATTACGGTAGAGCATTACATTCAATGTGACCCGCACTCAATGTACGACAGGCGGCGTTTATTTTCGATCGAACAGCCGATGATAAGAAATACGAACACTGGCAGTGCGTTATACACTTCTGCGCGGCTGCCATCTGTTCTGAAAATATATTGCCCAAGCCTCAGCTTCCAGACGTTTCTAGAATATTACAGTGCAGTGTTGATAAGCGGATCACCCAATACGATAAAGATTTAACGAACGATAAGGAATTAGTTTTTTGTAGATTAAGTTTGATTTTTAATAATATTCAAGAAAACCAGTAATCGTAATGAAGGGCCTAATGGGATTCAAAAATCTAAAGTTACCAAAAATGCAAATGTTTTAGACACAATTAGACAGTGCATGCAATACATCTGGCTATATAGTTGATAGCCATAGGTGGTTGACTTCGTTTTCTCTCCTGCCAGTAATACCACTAATTAATAAACTAATTTACTACCTTTGAGAGATGACACCGATGTTAAACAGTTTCAGCCTTCCGAGATTTTTGAAAAGCAAATTATTATTGATAACATGATACTTCTAAAGTAGTGTAATTAATATACGAAATTACAAATAAGATAATGCAACAACAAAAAAATACGATTAGAGTGCTACTGTTGCCCTCACAACATCGAGCGCTGCAGAACCATTTCAAAACCGATGAGCAGAGATAGGGGTCATAAACGTTGAGAGCCAAAATCTGGGTAATCAGTCCAAGCTTAGTTTGTTGTCTTTCTCATAGAGGAGCGCAGAATTCAAGCGAATAATTGAATATGTACCATGAACCTGCGATTTCAGTAGAGCATTGAAGATTGCAAATGATTCAGTTTCTTTTAAAATTATATTCCAATTTCTTGCCAAATCGCATGTGGGATACCATCATAAAGGAGGATATCGAGAGTCTCTAACTTCAAACTATTGATAAAAAAATGCAGCAATTGGAGCTAAAATCGAACTTAAAAATAAACTGGAAAAATTACTATTACTATTTTTAGATTGCTTTCTTAAAAATAGTAGATAATAAGTGTAACTACATAATCGTAACACTTTAACGCTTAGTTAGTGCTGCTATTGCAATGGGGTAGTTTTAGCCTGAAAATCCTATAGATAAAGATTTCAAAATTTAATCGTTTTATTTGTGCAGAATACCTTTCGACAACAGATTTCGAATTTAATATAACAACAATTTTAGTACTGTCATCAATGAAACATTGAGCAAATTTGCTGTTACGAATTTACTGAGATGAGTGAACGGTACGCTCTCCTGACACCTCAAAAAGCTACTTCAGTGTTCAACTTTAGAGCAGATACTGTCACTTCATCACTTCATTTTGGTCATCGATTTCGTCTTTCAGTTTCAACGGACATCTGAAAACCACACGTATGGTAGCCGTGTAGTGCAGAAATGTTATATTAAACACAGGGACGCTCTATTGATATTCTACATGTTCGGCAAGGCCAGGCTCTTGATCAGCAGCTGCACAGCTGCACAGCTGCGAGCCTCAGCTGTGCAGTCCTACCACAAAACACGAAAACTGCGACGATACCGCTTAAGTAGACCACCGTAGGCCGAGAGCTTGTCGTTTAAGCATAACATTAGACATTAATGTTAACTGTTAATGCTATTAACTGAGAAAAGAGTGTTCATTTTAATATCTAACGGTGATCGGTTTGTGCTGTTACAAGTTCTAATATACTACATGTTGTATATGCTAATCAGTTTTAAATTTTAATTGGTTCTTATCCTCATTTACGTAAATCGTTCAGAGATTTACACTATGATTGATTTCTGACGCTTTGCTCAGAAGAGTAGAAATAATAATCTACAATCCAGGATTCAAGATATTGTGCAAAAAGTTACTATATTAGATTAATTATTAGTACCACAGTTTCCATTTTCTCCTGTTTACGGCTTTTTGGCCGGACAACTGAAGAATACACCATTCGTAAATTGCATGTGTTGTAAGAGGGAGCTAAGCAAGAACTGATTAAGGCCATGAAAAACCATCTCAGAAGCCACTATTCCTAAGTTTAGCTATCTTCAGGTGTGGATAAGGCACAGCCATTTTGTGAAGGAATTTAGTTATTGATTGATAGAGAGCAGATTAGGCCTATGGAATGTGACAACTGACTGGGAGTAAGAATATGTACAATGGATCTACCACTTTGATGAACGCTAGAGATAAAGAGAGAGAGAGAGAGAGAGAGAGAGAGAGAGAGAGAGAGTGAAAGAGAGAAAGAGAGAGAGAGAGTGAGATTCAGCTTCATCCCATCGGTGCTCTTGGAATGAATGAGTCTAATGCTATACTGCGTTTGAAATTACAAATTACGGATTGAGATTGGAGATAGATAAATAGTTCTACAACAGAACAATGGAAGGTCCGGTTTTCATTCGCATTCGAGCCTATAATAGTTTATCGAATCGCAGATTTGTTAACGAACCAATACTATAAAATTACAATGAAACATCCGGTTATTCGTTTGACGGCAAACCAGGGGCATTAACTACTAAGTTATGCATTCTTTGTGGATGAGTGCGGTATTAGCCTTCCTTAGGTCTGTGCAGTTGATAGCTGCTTAAAAACGTTGAGAAGTCGAATACGGCTAATACTGTATTTGATCTTTACATATGATACTTCCAGTTAGGTTTCATCTCATATGTCCAGTTCTCTACCCAGTTATAGCAACTTTGAATTTTATGAAGAGATTACTAATCCAAGATTTGAGTAGTAATCAGGTAGACATATTAGGTTCAATTTTGAATCCGTACTGAAGTATTTATCAATAATAAGTGTTCTGTGTGTAAGATTTAATATTATAAGATCAGTGATACTGATCAGTGGCTTCAGATGAACAGGTTTGTTGCTCAAGTGGTGCAAAATCTACTTTTGATCAAGTGATGGATAGAATACTTTTGATGAAGTGGTATAAAGACTACTTTTGATCAGGTAGTGGATACAATACCTTTGATCAAGTTATAAAAAGACTAAATTTGATCAAGCGGTGGAAAGACTACTTTAAATCTGGCAAAAGCAAATAATCTAGCAGTATCAGTGGTCCAGTGATACGAGTAAGAGCACCGTGATCTTTGTTGTAGGATGTAGCCTTATTTATGAAGCTCATTTTTTCACTGACAAGAAATGGGTTGGGTTGATTAACTTTAAAAATAAATATGTATTCGATGACTGCAAAGTTTGAGCTTTACTCGAAATAAAATCTCTCTATCTCTCTCACTCTCGAATGTTCTACCAAGCGACAGGTTCAATGTACATATTTATGCTGAGAGTCTACTTTCACGAAACATTAAGAGCACTACATAGATCAACAAGCCATACCCTTCACAAAAGGCTGTGCCTTATCCACACCTTCCGGTTGCCTTCTTCAAACTAGATAATTAACCTCAATTAAACAGACTATAAATCATAGTAGACAGGGAAAGATGGCATTTCATCTGCCGTGTTATATTTAATAAATACCGTCATTCATTACAAACAAGTACATTATATCATGCTTTATAATTATTATGGTACAATTAGTGTATTGAACACACGATTGAAGCTGCGAATGCCTGGAGCTCTTGACATAAATACAATTTTCGAGCCCAATGAAAAACTAGACAGCTGGCAACACTCTGAAGCTATAGCAAGCGTTTGTTGAGTGCAGTGGCTGAGATCCGCGCTAAGCTGTTGTTTTCCGCGTTGCCTTGTAATAAAGCGTTTGTCTGCTGTTGCCGTGCGTACAGTTTTCAGTCAGCCTAGATTTATAAAATGAATATATGTATATATATATATATATATATATATATATATATATATATATATATATATATATATGTATACTGTATATATATATATATATATATATATATATATATTGCGCCTGTGAGACCTATGGAATTTGTATATTTTATCATATTCAATCAAAACACTAGTACCTCATATCATATTCTACATATCATATTCAGACAAAACACCAATCTGTCTCTTAGTGCACTGCCTACTGGCAAGTCCATGGTACATAATGCCTCCACTCTTCTCTGTCTTCCGCCTTCCTCTTCATTTCCACATATGAGTGGGTCTTTAAATCAGCTAACATACCTAATCTCGGCCTGCCCTTGCCTTTTTTTCCTTCCATTCTACCTTCTATGACCTCTTTTAATAGAGCTTCACCCCTTAGAATGTGTCCTATCCATCTATTCTTTCAATTTCTTAATACATTTATCAACTGTCTATCGGTACCAACTCTCTCCAGGACTTCCTCATTTGTAACCTTGGAGTCCAGCTAATCGTCTCTAATAATGCTTCTCCAAATCCACATTTCCAGTGCGTCCAGTTTCCTAATATCTTCCTTTCTTAAGGTTCATGTTTCACATCCATACAATAGCGTGGTCCAAACCAAAGTTTTCACTATTTTTAACTTTATGTCTTTCTTTAGACTTTTTGTTAATAGTTCTTTTCTACTACCAAAGGCTACCAGTCTAAGTTTGTTTGTCTTTACACTTAATTTTGCTACCAAAACACCAATCTCTACGCATAAGCTGCTGGAATCTAAATTACTCTAAGCACAATTGCGGACTAATTTTTTAATTAGTTACATCCACCTTAAACCTTAACCTTCATTACCTTAATTAATAACCTTACTTAAAAATGCTGTCATTCTTGATAGCATTAAGCATTATGGTACCAAAACCAAATTGATTAATATAGCCAATCCTAGTTTGACACATGTACAAATACCGATGATACATGTTTACAAATATCGATTATGTTGTAATATCGTTTGACAAAGACAGAAATTAAGACATTTTATATCTAAAATTTAAGAACAAATCAGATGATCTTTAACTCTTTTCCAGAATTAGCGCTTGAAGGCACTATCAACGGACTATCAACGGAAGGAAAGCCGAGATTTACGAGTTGAGAAGCAATTAGTCAACGAATTTTTAATTTGTTCTGCTAACATCCGAAAATATGCAGTAGACAACGAGACGCTCTGATGCTGGGGGCAATAAGTCAACCGTCTGTACAAGTCAGTCCCTTATAACAAAAGTGTTTAGAACTAACTACTACTAAGTGGGATAAAAATTGTAATTTCAACAAAAATCATTGACGGTAGTTAAGGTGTGTAGAATGGACTGAATGGACAAGCTAAAAAGTGGTGAGGTTAAAACTGACGATATGTGTACTGTAATTTCTACTGTTCATTTTGTGTTGGATATATAATCACGTTAAGCTGACGTTATGCGGGTGCTAATTGGTTAATCACAATGATGGTATAACATAGTTGCTTTGTTTCTTGAGCCCATTCCTTGTGAATAGTGGCACTTACCTACTTGGCTGGAGCCAGTGGCGATGTCGGTAAGATATTCGATCGCAGATGAGTATGTGCGGGGTTCAAATCCTGGGCTCTCCCGTCACTGACATCGCTTTCGAGTGAGGAAATTGACGTTAACATTAGCTTTACCATTGGTTTTAGCTTTATCCCCTAAACCCAATACGAAAATTCCCCTCAGTTGCTAAAAGTTGATGTTTTTGGCTGGAGTCAGTGGCGATGTCGGTAAGATATTCGATAGCGGATCAGTATGTGCTGGGTTCAAATCCTGGGCTCGCCCGTCACTGACATCGCTTTCGAGTGAGGAAATTGACGTTAAAACGCAAGAGTACCGAAATTACATTCACCAATGGCGGTAGATATATTCCACTTGGAATTATTCTTACTAATTTCTTAGTAATTGGCACGAAGAAATACCTCCTAGATCTCTAAAAATATCCCTCCTGAAGTTTGACTACGCTATCTGAGTAGTCGGTAAGCCCTGTAGACGCCCCTGCTTGTAAAGTTCACGATCTCGACCTTAAAATAATTTTCTTCACTATCATCGAGGCCCACTTTTTATTCTTGGATACAATTTGTCTAAACCGAGGTCTGAATACAGGATTAGGTGATGGTCTTGCAGGTGTCATTGGAAACATAGCATCTAGCGAGGCCTTGAAAAGTAGTCCAAGCTCCGGTTGTTTACTAGGAGTCACGCTAGACGTTAGTTCATCTAGAAATTGTTGTTAACCGAAAATAAGTATTTCTATGATCTTCACTATCAGTGCGAAAATAATTAAATATTATTAGTTATTACTATTAGTGATATACACCCTAGGACGTTCCCGTGCTGTATAATTAGGGACTTATGTGAAAAAGACTACCGTTCACGACGCGTGTAATAGGATGAGCCTACTAATCTATAACTATGGAAGGCAAGGGAATCCACTATGGAATTAAGCTCAAACTAAAATCTGAAGCGCTTAAGAGCTGGCAAAGCTAACGTTAACGTCATTTTCCTCACTCGAAATCAATGTCAGTGACGGGCGAGTCCAGGATTTGAACACCGCACACACTGACGAAAGTCTTAATGTTTGCAAAATGGCATATAGGCCTATATAGTCTTACAGTTAAAGGTTGGATTAACTAGTTGAGCAATAGACTCTTTCAAAATTCCAAAAGCAATCCTCTTAAGAAATTTTGATACAATGAATTAAATGTGTTACATTTCGCTGCATTCAGTAAGATTCGACCATTTGCAAGTGAGACATCTGGCATTTGTTCAGAGAGCTGCGTATTCGAGCAACGACATGGTAATCTTGGTTGGAGAATACAGTAAATATTCCATTCTTTCAAATTTTCTCACCATCTCTCTCTCTCTCTCTCTCTCTCTCTCTCTCTCTCTCTTACTCTCTCTCTCTCTCTCTCTCTCCAATTTTAATGTTCTTACGGTGGTTCATATGTTCCACAAAAGGCGCCCTACTGATTAACAATTTAATACCCTCATAAAAGACTTAACATGAAAGACCAAGACTTCTCCACCCTTTAATTTAGCCTATACACTATAAAAATATGATCTCTTACGTGCCTTTCCTTTCCCTTCCTCAGCTTTCGCCATAGCATAGACTAATAACGACAAAACGTAGAAAACGTCAGACAGAAAGACAATTAATTAGATGAACTAAGCGACGATGAGCTCGTCAAGGTTTTCATTGGCCAGACTCTGGTCTCAATGTTGACTGGATATGGGCCGCTAGTCGAGGCCACTTCGATTAATCACTGGCCCACCTTCTGCGTCTTATTACTATAGCGTAGTGCCCTCTCCAGCTGCTAATTGCTACTTATAATAGATTACTAATAATACAGATGATTTCGTCATTGTTTATTGCCTTAGAAATTGCCTTTAAAAGTAAAGCAATATCATACTTAAAATACAGTGGCCTATGCTCGATCAATCGGTAGAAACATTTCCATGCGAAAAGTCAGACATTCTTAACGAAAATAAATTCAAATGTACTCAGATTTCGTATTAGAAACATCATATAAATCATCGGCATACATTAACTAAATCTGATATTTAAAAACAGCAACTAAGAAAGGAAACATGTAAAACACATGCAGAATGTCATGTGCGTAAAAAATAAAAATATAGCATCATCATACGGAATAAAATAAAAAAATAAAAAAACATCTAACCGACGGCATGAATAAGCCCTGCAGAGAGGCAGTAAAGGCAGTTCGTCGGCTTATTAGAGCTTTGTTTTATTATTATTTGTTATCTTAATGTTTATTGCTTATAAAAGAAATATAAATATTTTCACTGTATTTTTGTATCTCTCTCTCTCTCTCTCTCTCTCTCTCTTTCTCATAGTGCACTGTCTACTGGCAGTTCATGATATACAATGCCTACACTTTTGCTTGTGCAATCCTACTGTTTATTTTTTTTCACATTTTTGTATTAGACATGACTTCTTAATGATATTTTATTGCTATTTATTATAATATTATGTGATGTTAACTTTTCTTTCCACTGCTTCCTGAAACCGACTTCTTTCGCACAAGCAAAAGCGGCCTTTGGTACTAGAAAAGAACTATTAATAAAAAGTCTAAAGAAAGACACAAAGATAAAGATAGTGAAAACTTTGGTTAGGACCACGCTATTGTATGGATGTGATACATGGACCTTAAGAAAGGAAGATATTAGGAAACTGAAGGCAATGGAAATGTGGATTTGGAGAATAATGGAGAGGATTAGCTGGACTCAAAAGGTTATAAATGAGGAAGTTCTGGAGAGATTTGGCACAGATAGACAGTTGATAAATGTATTAAGAAATAGGAAGAAGAGATGGATTGGACACATTCTAAGGGAGGAAGGTCTATTAAAAGAGGTCATAGAAGGTAGAATGGAAGGAAAAAGAGGCAGGGGCAGCCAAGATTAGGTATGTTAGATGATTTAAAGACCCATTAATATGTGGAAATGAAGAGGAAGGTGGAAGACAGAGAAGAGTGGAGGCGTTATATACCATGTACCTGCTAGTGAGCAGTGCACTAATGAGAAAAAAAAGATGTGATGTTATATTTTAAAACTTATTTCTTACAATACAGCCGATGTTCGTGTTTTATAATAATATTATCCTATATAATTATTTATAGTGTTCATTTCAATTAGGCCTACTTTTACAATTCGTAGTCAATACTAGTCATTATAGTTAGGCCTATTATTATCTTTGCAATAGTCTCACTAATAATATACATCTTGCTATATACTTTAAAGAAGCAGTGGCAGTTTAAGAGAAGTCATATAGTTCACTGTCATATTAGCGGTCCTGCCGTGAATATCCGATATTTATAACTCTTTCATCAGCTCCATCTCTGAAGCCTTAATCCAAGCTGCATGTTACATTCAAGCGAGGCTCAGGCATAGCCTTTTGTGAAGAAATCTGTGAAAAAGGTGAAGGGCACCTTATGGAGCATGTCAGCAAATTGTGAATTGGAATATATGCTTTGGACCTGACATTTGGCATAACACTAGATAAATAGACAGATAGGCAGACAGACTGACAGACAGACAGACAGACAAACAGTTGAAACAGAGGATCAGCTCCGTAAGATATGACCTCAGATCTCATTTACAATCCTGTTATCCAGTTTCAATAATGTTATCTGAAGCTCCAAGCACAATTTAGTTTTTATTTCAGCTGTTGTTGAGATAAATTGAGTCTTGATATTACATATTGTATGGCATTTATTCTGTGGTTGGTCAGATACCAGGTCATTAGTAATCTTAGTTTAGCGATTAAAACCGCACTTACTACCTGCGATCCTCATTAAAGACCCGTAGCCTATATAAAATATTTTAGCTAGCATCTTTCTTGCATTGTTATTGTTTCGACGTCACCGATAAAAACTAAATTAGGCGTATCAGTTATTTTAATGTAATTAGTTAAACGCTCATTTCAGTTAAAGATCCTTCATGACAAAGTCGGTCACATTCAATACTTCTAGTTTAAATCGTCGGATAGTTCAGACTTTTGCTCGAATGCGGGTACGCCCGATATTTACTTTCTGGTCATCTCCGGGATTCGGACTTAAAATACTAAACTGTTGAACAACATTCTTGTTTATTTGGTTTTACACTTTTACATGAGTGATACTACTGACGTGATTAGAGTTCTGGCTTAAATTTCTGTATTTTGTACATTTTTGTAATACAAATCTCTCATTTGTGATTACCAACCGTTGCTTTTGAGAATGCATTTAGTCGACTAGTGTTAGTCCTTGAACCTTTCATTGCGTTACAACATGCCAGCAAAATTAAGTATAAAGACAAACAAATTTAGACTGATAGCTGTTCAGATTCATATGCTGAAAGCTTTAAAGGAAAAGCCATAATAAATGTTGAATGAATTTCGACTGATCTCATAGTTGCGGTTTCAAATCTATGATTAGTCGAAGGCGACTTGTGACTGCACGACCGATGTTAAAGTCAGAGGTAATGGCATAGTTTAGCGTCGTTTTCTAACGCGAAAGTATTTGTAGTGGATGGGCAATGAAAGTGGATGAGTGAATGATGCAAGATTTGCCGATGATCAAGGTATGATAAAAATGAAGAAAGATTGTATGAGGAGACGGTTAGTGAAAGACTGTAACTCTGTGATGGTAGACAATTTGATAGCTTAACCGTATGCTGATATGAAAAAAGAAGCAGAGGAGAAAAATAGGTGGAGGAGTTATATAATATTTGCCTGCCGCTACCTTTTGAAGGCGCATCGATAGCATCCGGCGCAGATTTAAGAATAAACTAACAACACCCTGGTGGTTTTGTTCATTCAAAACTAGCAACACTCGGTCCTTCAAGGTGGTCACCCATCCAAGCACTAACCGAGCACGACGATGTACGCTCAACGAGCACGACCGAGCACTGGCGAACACGCAATAAGTCGAACACGAATAAGTCGAACACGAATAAGTCGAACACGCTTAATCGATTGCGCTGTCTCCGCCTCTGCATCTCTCTCAGTGTGCCGTCTAACCTATTACAAATATTCATAAACTGTACTTAATGAAGTTACCGTGTAGCCTCAAATCCTACAGTATATCGTATACTACAGCCGGTGCTAGTAAAATTGAAACGTTAATACAACATTTAATAACTCTCTCTCTCTCTCTCTCTTAGTGCACTGCCTACTGGCAGGTCCATGGTACATAACGCCTCCACTCTTCTGTCTTCCGCCTTCCTCTTCATTTCCACATATGAATGGGTCTTTAAATCATCTAACATACCTAATCTCGGCTTGCCCCTGCCTCTTTTTCCTTCTATTCTACCTTCTATGACCTCTTTTAATAGACATTCCCCCCTTAGAATGTGTCCTATCCATCTCTTCTTCCTGTTTCTTAATACATTTATCAACTGTCTATCTGTGTCAACTCTCTCCAGGACTTCCTCATTTGTAACCTTTTGAGTCCAGCTAATCCTCTCCATTCTTCTCCGAATCCACATTTCCAATGCCTCCAGTTTCCTAATATCTTTCTTCCTTACGGTCCATGTTTCACATCCATACAATAGCGTGGTCCAAACCAAAGTTTTCACTATCTTTATCTTTCTGTCTTTCTTTAGACTTTTTGTTAATAGTTCTTTTCTACTACCAAAGGCCGCTTTTGCTTGTACAAACCTACGGCATATTTCCGTCTCACATTTCCCATCATCGGTTATAGTATGACCCAAATAATTGAAACTCCTTACCTGTTCCAATTTCGTACCTTTTATTGTGATAGTAACTTCACCTTTATTATTGGACACTCTCATAACCTTAGTCTTTTTTATATTAATCTTCATGCCATATCTTTACCGTATCATTCAGCCTATCCATTATCTTCTGCAATCCAATCTCGCTGCCCGCTACCATTCCTTGGTCATCTGCAAATCGTACATCTTGTAATAAATTCCCTCCTACTTTCTTTCCTTCTTCCAAGTATCATCATTGCCTCAGCGTAAATGTTAAACAGCAGCGGCGAAATGCTACTACCTTGTCTTAGTCCACGTCCTATTTCACCTTCTTCTGAGTATTCTTGTTGGATTTTGATTACTGCCCTTTGATTCATTTACAAGTTCAAAATTAGTCTTCTATCTCTCCAGTCAATTCCTATTCTTTTTAAGATATTCATCATCGTTATCCAATCAATCCTGTCAAAGGCCTTCTCGAAGTCTACAAAGCATACAAAAACGTCATTTCCATATTCTAAGCTTCTTTCGCAAAGGACCCGCATTACTACTATTGCTTCTCTTGTGCCGCATCCTTTCCTAAAACCAAATTGTGTCTTGCTCAGTATCATCTCTGCTTTCGACTGAATGCGATTATTTACTATCTTTAATAAGATATTCGATGCATGAGGTATTAAGATGATTGTTCTGTAATCCGAACACTCCAAAGCATTGGCTTTTTTGGGAATTCGAATCATCACTGACTTGGTAAAGCCGTCTGGCCAAATACCTGTATTGTACATTTCCATACATACCTCCATTAACTTTTTGAGTGTTTCTTCTTCCAACATTTTCAAGAATTCTGCTGGGATTTCATCTATTCCGGATGCCTTCCCCTTCTTCATACTGTTAATTGCAGAATAACTTTTCTCCTTCATTAAATCTTTTATTCACCCTTTTATCGTCTTCTATGATATTTTCTTCTTCTATTTTAAAATCCTCTTGAACTGGTTTCCCAGCCTTATTATACAACATTTTATAATTGTTCATAATTTAACACATGCATGCAGAAGCTAGGCAAGAAAGCTAAGTAAGTGCATGCGGGATGTCGTGTATGATACATGTAATTAATTATTCTAGAAATACGGATTCGCACTTATCAAGCCTGCACTACTCGTTAACAGCATGTAATAATAAGTAAGTTGTAATAAAAAGTACTTCCTGAAGTTACTTGATAGCTTAATGTGCTGTACTGTCATACAGCCGGTGCTAGTTAAAATGGAAAAGTTATTAGGGCCTACAGTATTTCATAATTTTTCATAATCTATTGCATGTATGTAAACCGACCCTGCTTAAACTGGGATTTAAGGGAAGATGAGATGATGATGATGATTACATATATGTAAACAGAGAATGCAGTTATGTATACCGGTGCGGGATACGTTAATCAGAGAAATACCTCGACGGGTATAACTCTAACCATGGTAGAATCCTGCAGGATGGCAGTGGACGTTGTGACTGAAAAACAGGAACCGGAAAAAGAAATATTTAATCACTCCGAGGTCACATACAGAACTGGACAACTCTACGATTATACAAAAACCAGTCGACCACTGATTGGCATATCACACAAATCCTATCAGAACGTTGTAAGAGCCATTGGTCGATATCGCAAGGCTTACAATAGTGACGCTGAGCGAGCCAGAAAGTGCAAGAGTTTTGAAGGGAATGGAATGAGATGGAGAATGGCAAAAGGAAGAGGAAAGACGCAGGATGTGTTTCCTACAAATCTGGAGCATTTGCTCATTAACTTGGACCGCCCAGTGACAAACTATCTAGCTGACGGAGCTAAGGTCAAGCATCAACAACAACTTGATGGAAGAAATTTCAAGGCAGGTGACACAGGGTCAACTGACAGGGCTGATGCTAAGAACACCACTGGAGCGAAGAGTTACTGTGAAACCGCTCCAACTAGCACGGAAAATATCGGTGAAGTGGAAAGTGTATATCTTGATGATCCAGTAAAACAACGCTATAGCGAAAATTATAAAATAGCATCCATAATTTCTTCCAATTCGAGTGGCAGGAGGGGCCTTGGAAAGAGGTTAAATAAAGGTGAGGATTCAGATGACGGTGCGAGGATGGAAATGGAATTACGTAACACTGCTGAGCCAGATGATTGTTCTTTAGATTGTCTGCAGTTGTGTGCTGACTTCACCACCAGGCACTGCAGTCATTGGAGGAAGTCTCTTCCACTCTCTAGTGGAGTGCAGTGCGTTGATGATGACGAGGTCGTCCGTCAGGTGGACCCTGAGAGATTACTTGTGTGCAAACAGGAAGCGAGAATAGCGTGGGACGTATCCACTCAGCACGCGTTACAAAACGTTGGCAAGTTCATTGGATACAAATCCGAAAAAACAGCAGATTTTCTTCCATACAGTCTGCAGAAGATTTCTGAGGAAAGAAATCCAGACTCGTCGAAACAATCGACGACTGCTTCATCGGGTAATTTAAGCTCTACTAGCTCTGGCAAATCAAGCAGCGCTTCAGTGCCAGATGATAAAGCACCATGGTTGCTGAATTCAGGCGAGTTAGTAAAACCGCGTAAAACTTTGGATACTGATAAAACAAATGAAGATCCATCAAACCCCAAATCACAGCAACCTCAGGTCGATCTGAATCTTCTTCCAGCTCTCGAGTGTTTCCTTGATATGAATGAGATCATCTATGGAAGAGCACCGGAAGGAAAGAAGGTTGTGCTGGGAGTTCAGAGAGAGGGGTGTGTGGCTGGTTGTAAGTACTTGGCTTCCGTTGTTGTTGCGAGACAGTCGACCATGTTGCTTCAGGCGCACAGACAAAGACCTAGCGCTACCCTAACCTACTACTTTAAGACCCAGGATCAGATCCGAGCGGAAGAGACGACCAGGAAGTGCGAGCACACTGGAATACTGAGGCGAGCCTTTCACTCCGGTAAATACACTCTCAGTGCACTCACGACAGTTCAGCAGGGACCTGGGGAGTCTGCGGCTCGTAAGGACGCGGAGAATGGCGAAGCTAACAGACAAGGTTAGCGGAGTAAATAGATTGATCGAATGATCAATCATTTTACTCAATCAATTATAATCAATCAATTCTGAATGATTAAATTTACGAAATTAATGCAGCAAATAAGCCAAAATAATCAGTTGATCTTTAATTGTGAATTGTCATTCTCAATTTTGACGGGGTTTTAACGCACTTTGTTGCCTTCGCCAAAGGGAAGCAGTTTCACTACGCTTATCGTTTGCAGATTTATCAGTTTCCCTATCTTATTAATGAAATAATTTAATCCCATTGATTATAGAAGTAATATATGTTGTTATGCTTCGTGGAGCATGCAAATTGGCATAATCCTTTACTGCTGCATTTGTTCAAATCTCTGTTTGTTGCTTCAGAAGTCCGAGTTACCAGCATGAAGTTTTCTGACGACAAAGCTGCTGGTGCCTGTGATATGAAGAAGCTAAAAGTTAGCTTGTGGCCGAGTAGTCTCACCGACTTCAATTCAACGCAGCAGCTGGTAAACTTAACTCAAATAGGAGTAAATTCTAGTTAAAGTAAGAGCTTTTTAAACTCTTGTAACGTGCATGTAATTAGATAAACAAATAACATGTTACATGTTACATAGTTACATGTAAATTATAAATAATTGAATGCTGTCGCTTTTTGTGAAATGGCTCTTAAGAAATGCTAATGGCAACATAGTGAATTAACAGACTGCAGTTATCTTGTAAAATTTTGTCTATCGATATCTTGTCTATCTTTTTCCCGTGTTGTGTCCGGGTTTTTAAGATTTGCCCAACCGGTGAATGCTCGTGTCGTATAAGGCGACCAAAGCATTAAGATACAAACTAATGTCAGAAAGGGCATTCGGTTTGTGAGCGCCTAGGCTCCAGAAACTGCTACAACATTTTCTAAAACGGATGGAAGTGTAAGGGATTGACTGATGATAAGGTGTGGGACAGAGAGGAGTAGAGGACTATTCGTATCCCGACCCTAGTTAAACTGGGATTGATAATGATAATGAGTTATCTTGTAATATTTATCACTATCGATTTTTAATCGACTTTTAAACCGTTTGCTCTTTCATAGTGATCTGTATTTCATGATCATAATTATCAAGTATCGGATTACAGTACAGGTTAATGATTATAGTATCTATTTAATTTAAGCTGCTGTTAACCCGATTTAAGCGACATAAGTTGACCGAATTATTAAACTATTTGGTCAAACAATTTTACACGCACAACAATTCCTTTAGTTGATCTCGATCTTGTCATAGATGACCGTAAACTCTATTTCTCTCTCTCTCTCTTTCTCACACTAGTGTTCTGTCAAATATATCTACTCCCATGTTCACGCTCCTTAAAGAGCAATCCATCGATTAGGCAGTTAATCCCTTAACAAATTGCTAACCTTATGTACATGTTTACGTATAGCATATACACAGTGGCGGATCCAGGGGGGGCAGGCCCCCCTTAGGCCCGACGATAAAAAATTGTAAACTATATTTTCAAGGATCCTAAGGCAATTTCTAGATGTAAATATGTTTTAAGGGCGTTGGGGGGGGGGGGGTACGAGAGGGAACAGTCCGACTAGCTGGAATTTTTTCAAATATGGGCCACACTAGAGGCACATATAATAATAATAATAATAATAATAATAATAATAATAATAATAATAATAAAGGTTTAACGTCCGTTTCCTCATCCAGGGATGATGTCAGGGACGTCAATATAATGCATATAATGGAAGGGTGCCCGAAAAATGTTGACCGTTTCACTAGCTCTCGATTTTCACTTTAGTCACTGTGTAAGAGAAGAAAGGGTGTAAGTAAAAAATGTGAACTCTGTCCCGGAGTAGTGGTGCAAACAGCCTTGGCTGGGATCGAGGGGCTTAAGCCCCCACGTTCCGCCAAAATTAGGTCACTTTTGCTATTGGACCAGATCCGCTGAATTTCTTCAGAGAAGAAAAAATTAACCTACTATTTTCCTAAACAAATGTAGGATGTTAGGCATTTTAGGTTTCTCTCTCACTTTAGTACGGGTATGAGTGGGGGGGGGGGGGGGGGGGGGTAAAATAGGGGGATACACTCACTTTAGGAGCCGAGCGCTCACAGCATTTTTTCTGTTTCTGGTTGCGTCACATTTCCCGAAGAAGGCGGGGAGCGTAAGCAAAAAATGTGTACACTCTCCAAAAAGAATTTCGGGCCCCCCTTAAAAAATATCAGAATCCGCCCCTGCATATACAGATTGGGAATAATATGGCTTATGCGGTGGTTTCCCGCTGCCGTCTTCTGTTTTTTCTCAGTCGCCTCTTACGATACTTGCAGCTAGACCTCCAATTACTAGGTGTAAACATTGATATTTAATCTATTTTTACTCCACAGCATCAGCCTGAAACCAGACAAGGGCCCCAGTCTGCTAGTGCTACTGCTACTGCTGCTAGTGGTGGTGCTGCTGCTGCAGTTGCAGGTGGACCCTTCGTATGCAGTCTGATGACAGAGCGCCCTATTGAGCTGACAGAAGAGACCATGGACGTTAAATCCGACAAAGAAGAACATCCGCTGTATTCGATGATGAGGAAATCCCGCAAGAACCTGCGATTAGTCGATAGCGAGGGATGCAGAAGACAATGCTACTTTCAATGCTACCGCAGCAGTCTATCCGAGTATTACGTGGAGTATACTGCTCCATTGTCCGCCCTGCAAGCTTTCGGCATTCTAGTGACCATATGTGAAGAACGATAACCACTGTTGATCGGTTTCCTAGTAGGCTTTATTGATCTTTAATCACTTCATCAATTAAATAATTAACAATCGATCACTTATAGTTTAACGTTTACAAGCGTTTCATATTAACCACTACCATCAGCATGTTAGTAAAAGGCTAATGTTAACGTCAGTTTCCTCACTCGAAAGCGATGTCAGTGAAGGGCGAGCCCAGGATTTGAACCCCGTACATACTGATCCGCGGTCGAGTACCTTACCGACATCGCCACTGGCTCCAGCCAAGTAAATCAAAGCTAGAGAGTTGCAATATGTCATCAAATTAAGAAAGCTTTTAAAGTAGTCCAGTCAATCAATAGTCTTAAATATTTAACATTACTCTCTCTAACTGGACGGAATTTTGAGATTCAATAATACACGATGAATCATATTAACACAGTTATTTGTTAAATGAATTAGTTATTAGGTATTTAATGAGTTATGTACCTAGTTATTTATGATGAAACTAATTTCTACCGAAACAACTTAAGCTATTCTGCCTATTCATACTTATTTCAACAGATATTCTGTGGCGACAGTAAAGCAATCCTTATTCTCAAAAAAGATAATTTCTCTCTCACATATATATTTCTAAAAATTTGTTTATGTAGATTTGGAATCTATTTTCTCTCCTCAACATGTCTTAAACAATCATTTGGGTGAAGTTATTTGAGGTGACATGTGACGAGGGAGCGTCCTTGACGTCTTCCTTGTACGAGGAGACGGACGATAAAGTTACATTAGTATTATTTGCAGGGCATAAACAGCACTATTACTAGTAGCATAAACCAAAAGCATATCTTCAAAAGTTCAAAGCATATTTTTCACAAACTAAATTTAGCATGACAATCACACCTAACATTAAGTAAATCCAGAATTAAATGTAGCACAACACTCACACCTTCTTCTTCTTCAGTACAATGCCAAGTGGCAGGTTCAAGGTACCACATATTCATACTCAAAGTCTGTTTTCTCGCTCCATAAGAACACTCCTTAGATCAACAAGTTAATCCCTTCACAAAGTCTATGCCTTTTCCATATCTTATGTAGCCTATAGCTTGGGAAAAGTATGGCTTCTGAGGTGGTTTCCCGTTTCCTTCCTCAGTGGAAGGACACGGGTAGTTAGGTGGATTAATTAGCATTTAATCCTGGGGGAAAATATTTCATGGTGAGGTGGGTCCCCTCTTGCCATCCTTAGCTCCTGCCTTTAGTCGCCTCTTACGTACACGCAGCAGATTGTTTGCGGTTGTCCAATTCTGCAGTGGTCCAACCACACCCGAGCACAACACGGGGACAATCACACCTAACATTAAGTAAATCCAGACCGTAACAAACTCAATTCGTTGCAGAACTTTAGCAAAAATCAACGTCTTGATAGCGACAAGCTTTACAAGCAGTTTTACAAACTTGTGCACACTTAACATCACAGGTGTCGACAATTTCAATGAGCGCTACGCATAGTTTCAGCAAAACTTTCTATTTTTTCTCATTATCGCGCAGACTCGCAATTATACTGGCACTTGGGTAAGACTTTATATTACCATCACAAAATTGAAGGCAATCAAATCGCACCACTACCACAGCGAAACTGCGCTCGACACCGTATACTAATTAGATATGCAACGATCCCTATTTTAAATTAAGTTGATCTACTAGTCAATTCATTTTACTCTACAATGACTAAATGAGGTGGCCTATAGCATATCTAAGATAATCATATCTTTTATTAGTATTCCGCTTTGTTTCTGCATTTATCGTCGACCGAAAAAGTTGACCGAAGTCAAACGGAATACCCAAGGGCGAGACTACGGGTTGTTAACCCATCTCTTTCCGCCTTAGGTCTAAATTTTGACCCGCTTGCCTTGGATTTTGGACTTGCACTGTTTTGATCTCGCTTTCTCTTGTGGTCTCTGTGTACTACGTCGTCATCGTGTGGTGCTTTGGCGCCTGTTTGCGTAGAGTCTGCAAGAGACGTCCCTGACATTGCCTTATAGCGAGGAATCGGACGTTAAATTCTTATTGATTTATTGATTGTTAAGACACCTAATTTCGGTGCTTAGGCCCCCAATGTTAAACCACTTGTTTATAAAAGCTATAGGGGTTTACAAATCCAATAATATCAAAGCCCACGAGAGCACTTCTCTCTTTCTCCATTTGTTTGTTTGTAACACGCAAGATTGAATGGTCATCACTCGGAGAGGGCGCACCATGTCTATCTTCCATCCACATGCAGGTTTCATCAGGAACGGTGTACTGCCTTCTTTTCGTTTATTTCATAATGTTTGCAATTTTTAATTTCAATTTTCTTAATGAATAAATTATTTTTTCCTATAGCCACATTTGTTTAGCTGTAACATTGTTAACAACAGCATTACAGTTTGCTCCTGATAAGAGTAAACTGCATAACGATACAATAGTTATGAATACAGTTGAAAGTGCTCGAGAAATAAAACCGAACAATAACAATAGTTCATATTCGACAATCATAACACGATTGTACACAGTTCAAATATTGTCTTCTCAGACATAACAATCAGAAGTAATAAAATCGACCTAAACCTCTTTCACTTGAGCAATATTAGATATATTATATATCTTTATTTCGCCACTTGGGCAAACAACACACATTCATTGCACAGTGAAACAAAATCAAAATCAAAGAAACAAAAACAAAATCAGAGAAACCAAATGCAAATACACAGTGAAAATAAAATTAAAGCACATAAACAAAACAAATAAACGAAAAATATGCTGTGCACATCAAGCCTTTCTCTACATCATTATGAAGGTATATATATATATATATATATATATATATATATATATATATATATATATATATATTGTATACAGGGTGAGTAAAAAAAGTGATAACATCTGCAAAATGTTTGAATATCTCAGGCTATTGTTAAATATTTTAAAATCAAACTTTTACCAATTACTAAAGGACTAATTTTTGATGAGGTGGCCAATTTTTATCCATTTGAATACATAGATTGGCCAGTTATGAAAGTTTCAGCAGAGCAACCCCCCCCCCCTTTTGTGAATATGCTGTAAATAAAAATTATATTTAACTTTATTTTTTACCCTGAAAAGGGTCGTTGTGGTGGTTCCTTAAGAATCAGTTGTATCTGCTAGCATTACTGCCTATTCGATATACTTTCCTACAGCTGCTTTTCAGGACTGCAGCAGCTTTCGGAATGCTAGGGCAGCCTTGTTGATTCCAGTTTGGGGCAGTTTCTCCAGGATTGATGGTAGGTAGCACTTCCTGCAGTTCTGTCTTGTTTTTAGGCTTCGACTGGTGTTTCTGATAGAGATGCAGCATGGTTCCCCAGACATGGTAATCCAGAGGATTTTGATCGGAAGTGTTTGGAGGTCATTCACTCTTTATGATGAAATGCGGATTTCTCTCACTGATCCATTCATGTGCATGATGAGATGCACGAGTCGCAGCATCATCCTGCTGAAAGATGAAACCATTTGGTAGAAGAGCATTGCAATCTTCAAACAGCTTGGGAAGTAAAGTGTTGACGTAATACTGAGAGTTCAACTTTTCTGTCTCGCCAATGAAGTGCAATTTGGCCTTACTGTTGTAGCAAACGCCATTTTAGGGAAAAAATGGGGGGTTGCTCTGCGGAAACTTGTGTAATTGGCCAATCTATAGAATAAAATAGCTGAAAATTGGCCACCCCATCAAAAATTAGTCCTTTAGTAGTTGTTATAAAATAGTTGTTATAAAATTTGATTTGAAAATATTAACAATAGCTAAAGCTAAGGTTAAGGTCAGTTTCCTCACTAGAAAGCGATGTCAGTGACGGGCGAGCCCAGGATTTGAACCCGCACCTACTGATCCGCCGTCGAATATCTTGCCGACTTCGCCACTGGCTCCAGCCATATATATATATATATATATATATATATATATATATATAGGCCTAACTTAAACAAGTTCACTTCGAGTATGTAACTCGTGTTTCATCATCACGCAATCTGAGTTACTAACTCTTCATTAACAAATATATATCTACTTCTATATCAATATAAGTGTCATGTCATGTGATCATCTTAAGGCCGGCCCCAGTTCAACATTTCTCTATGATGTTCCACCATAAGACTCTAGTCTTAGCGATTTCGTAGATGTTCATTCTTTTTCTTCCTCCTGTTTTCCCATGAGAACAGCGACTCTGGCACGCACGAGAGTCAGTTCCGCTTAAATCGAGAATTACTAAAATGCCTCCTAAAATAATTTATTATTCTCAAGGGTTTACTTAATGATTCTTCCAATGAAATTAAAACAGGGGCGAATGGACATACTATCGATTTCTAATTATTGCTATCAACAAGGCATTTCTCAACAACTTTAACTAGACCAGCTTTCTTCAGTGCCATAGCAAGTGCGAGAACAGTAGCGCCGGAGCCCTTATCATCCCACCAGCTCTTTAGAGTATGATAGGCTACCTCTAATATCGATTCTCTCTCAAAGTCCCTCTTAATAATATTCAAATCAAAGTCAGACACGCCCAGAAATCTACCCACAGCCCTCCAATGTTCCGTTATTTGTTTCGCTACCAGACACAAGTCCTCCGCTGTTACTTCTCTGTCTGGAACTGCGACAACAAACACAAGTAATAATTAAGAGCACAAGTAGAATAGTTAACGTCCGATGGCGTAAATTTTAAGGTTACATCTTTTATAGTATTATCTTTTACAGAATCTAGGTTAAATAAACGTTTCATAAGAAGTGATTAAACAGAAACTGAGAAAGGCAATGGAAAACCACCCGAGAATCTATATTATATAAATTTAAGACGGTTTAGTAAATGATTAGCTTTCGCGATGGAATCAACTTAATTAGTGCTCCCACGGAGCGAGAAAGCAGACTGTGAAAAGGCATTTGTTGCTTGAACTTGCCACTAACACGAGAGAGACAGTCTATAACCTGTCCCATAACTGAGCACATCATCGATCAACACAGCCACAGATTTGCAAATTTATATTGAAATGTTTAAAAAGCTCATGGTGTAAAGAAACAATTAACATCGTGAATCTTTAATGACTGGTACTCGGGTGAATTCTCTTTATATATCAGGCTCAGCAGATAAAAAGTAAAATTTTGGACGTTCACATGACGGGTAAATGAATTGGGACTAACCTATTACTGTAGTTCAAATATTACCACTTCAAATATTACGGACTTAGCCACTGGCTGGAGCCAGTGGCGAAGTCCGTACTCGACCGCACATACTGATCCGCACCCAACCGCGGATCAGTATGTGCGGTGTTCAAATCCTGGGCTCGCCCGGCACTAATATCATTTTCGAGTGAGGAAACTGACGTTAAACTTACCTGTACCAGCTTTATTAGAGAGACAGATATTATTACAGATACACATTCCACAATACTGTTCAGCCGGTCAACCTTTTGACTTGGATTGTTTGGTCTGCAATAATTTTTCTAAAGACTTTGATTGCGTGAGGGATCTTCGATAAGAAGTTGTCAGCAGAGCAACTAATCGATCAAACTTAAACCATAGCAAGACTAGGAATAAAACGGCTGATAAAACAGCTGACAACATAGTATGACTAGGGATAAAACAGCTGACAGCATAGCAACACTAGTGATAAAAGAGCTGACAGCATAGCATGACTAGGGCTAAAACAGCTGACAACATAGCATGACTAGGGATAAAACAGCTGACAACTTAACACTACTAGGGATAAAAATATTGACCACTTGGCAAGGCTATGGATAAAACTACTGACAACATAGCAAGACTAGGGATAAAAGAGCTGACAACATAGCAAGGCTAGGGATAAAAGAGCTGACAACATAGCAAGGCTAGGGATAAAACAGCTGACAGCATAGCAAGACTAGGGATAAAACAGCTGACAACATAGTAAGGCTAGGGATAAAACAGCTGACAACATAGCAAGGCTAGGGATAAAACAGCTGACAACATAGCAAGGCTAGGGATAAAACAGCTGACAACATAGCAAGGCTAGGGATAAAATAGCTGACAACATAGCAAGACTAGGGATAAAAATATTGACCACTTGGCAAGGCTATGGATAAAACTACTGACAACATAGCAAGACTAGGGATAAAACAGCTGACAACATAGCAAGACTAGGGATAAAACAGCTGACAACATAGCAAGACTAGGGATAAAACAGCTGACAGCATAGCAAGACTAGGGATAAAACAGCTGACAACATAGCAAGACTAGGGATAAAACAGCTGACAACATAGCAAGACTAGGGATAAAACAGCTGACAACATAGCAAGGCTAGGGATAAAACTACTGACAACATAGCACGTCTAGGGATAAAACAGAACTTATGTAAATTAAGTACAGAGACTATATAATTCATACCCAAAATTTTACGACGTGGTTGAGGGTCCGAGTTTGGAGGGGCCTCTTGGCTCTTTCCACTTGACACACTAGAAGAGGAGTTTGAAGCCGCCCTGCTACGCCCATAATTTCTAGATGAGCCTGGAACACTCGTTGTCATCACACCGTTGCTAATATTAACAAAGGCGTTATCTCCAATCACCAGATTACCGAACTTTCCTTCCAATTCCACCTGGTAGTTCTTACCAGTATCTGTTCATTCGTTACACACATAGTTTCGTGTTTACTGAAATCGTTTCAGAAAAATTTAAACGTCCGTTTTCTTTTAAGTAAGGAAGCCAGAGCTGGGCAAATCTCAATCTCAATCAAGCAAAGGACTGTCTGAGATGCTTGACGTCCCTGACATCATCCCTGGATGAGGAAACGGACGTTAAACCTTATTATTATTAACTTGGCAGAGGGCCATAGTGGAATGGCGTTATATCGCAGTATGTCTAACCAAACTAAACGTTCAAGATTAGACAGGTGCAGAACTGAAATAAATCTCCTTATCAAAATTTATCAAGAATAATGAAGACTATGAAGTCCATTTTGAAGGGAGAACAGCATGATAGAATGTGCAGATAGATGCTAGAGGAAGAAGTTAATGATTTTAGATCAGAATAAACTGAAAACGAAACGAGAATTGAAGAAATTTGAACATTTTTAAAAATACATAAACTAAATCAAACGTATTGAAGGGAAAAAAGATGCCGCGAAGTAAACCAATATTTAGTTCCCTTCAAGAATTTAGCCATTTCCTTTTTAAAGAACTGTTTCTTTAGAGTTAAGGAACAGTTCAACCTTCTTCTTATGTCCAACTGCTCAAAATGCCTAATATTCTCACATCATTAAGTAGACATTCATTTTCTTTTTCTGTAGTAGAATGAAAACACATATCTTCCCACCACAGATTTATTTCATCTTGCCTGACTGTTTGTGGATCACTGGACCGGCACAATGTAGGATGCCTTTTTTACTTCAGCATATGCTTTTTTCCAGATCGTTTGGGGTGAATCGATTTGTAGTGACAAATGATAGGGGTATCATTCCCTGATATCATTCTTGTATGAGGAAATGGACGTTAAACCCTTATTATTATTATTATTTTCACGTTGTGTCCAAGACACAAAACACTTCATAAGTCATATTTTTCACAACCTATATAGGCTACATGTATAAGGTAAGGATAAGAAATACCCCTTTGTGAAAAGACTAACATGTTGATACAAAGAGTGCCTGAAAATGCCCTATATGTAGCCTTGGACCACGCTATTGTATAGATGTGAAACATGGACCTTAAGGAAGGAAGATATAAGGAAACTGGAGGCATTTGAAATGTGGATTTGGAGAAGAGTGGAGAGGATTAGCTGGACTCAAAAGGTTACAAATGAGGAAGTTCTGGAGAGAGTTGGCACAGATAGACAGTTGATAAATGTATTAAGAAATAGGAAGTAGAGATGGATAGGACACATTCTAAGGGGAGAAGGTCTATTAAAAGTGGTCATAGAAGGTAGAATGGAATGAAAAAGAGGCAGGAGCAGGCCGAGATTAGGTATGTTAGATGATTTAAAGACCCACTCATATGTGGAAATGAAGAGGAAGGCGGAAGACAGAGAAGAGTGGAGGCGTTATGTACCATGGACCTGCCAGTAGGCAGTGCACTAAGAGAGAGAAGCGCAAAAGCAGAAACTAAATATGAAGTTGTACCTTGGACCTGCTACTTTGACAGAACACTAGAGAGAAAGAGAGAGAGAGAGAGAGAGAGAGAGAGAGAGAGAGACCCAGAGAATTACTTTTAGCTGATCTCTTCCAAAAGGCTAAAGCCAAATTTAATATCACTTTTCACTTTCGATCACATTGCTTGTTTGTTTATTTAAATATTGCAAATATTTGCTTCTGTTAATTGTACTTGTAAAATTTGTGTTACGTTATTCAAAAGATACATACATTTCATTTTATGAATACCATTCTCAGACTTTGAAGACTCATCACTGTTCTTGGGCTCACTTTTGGCAGCTGGCTTATTTTCTTTTGCAATACCACAGTCAGCCTCACCCTTGGCCCCACCTTCACAGGCAGAGCTCTCACTGTCCTCAATTAAATTTAGATTTATCACCGGGTTCGCAGAGTTGGGTTCCTTATTTTGCACTTCTTCGTTCGGTTGGCCAGTACTAACCCGTCCACGTACCTCTTCATTAGTCACGGACTCTTCTTCCTCTGCACAATGATACATCATAGCACTATGATACAACAAATGCTAGAACAAATAGAAAGATATCAACTAGGCGTTCTCGATCATTTAACTTTTGTATATGCATATATGTCAATTTTATGATGAAGATTATGACAGGTTAAAGGTAGAGAAGATTAAGTACTGCTTAGATTAAATCATTCATAGTCTACCTACCTATTCGACTTCTGCTCAGTAGCATGGTCTTACCTTACTTGTAGAAACATTGATAACACGTTGCGAACTATCAAGTAAAGCTGAAAAAACGATGTTAACGTCAGTTTCATCTCTCTAAAATGATATCAGTGATGGGTGAGCCACGGATTTGAACACACACATAGTGATCCAGAGTCGGATATCTTATCGACATTGTCACAGGCTCAAGCCAGTATCAAATATCAAATATCACTCTATATAATAAAGTATTTTCTACTTTCTTAAACTTATCATACTGAATGAAGCTCATGAACAATATTAGTGAGTAAAAACATTCAAGGACTATTTGTCAGACAACTTTCATGGAGGTACCAGCTGGGAATGTTGGAAACCATTGATTTTGCTTGGCTGTTTGAGTTAGGTTTGGTGTTATTCATTTAGTTGAATTAGTCCAGAGTACATACTCAATTCTAACAATACAACCTTTCAACACTGAATCAGTATTAAAATAAGGAATGAATGTCTTAATAGCATAGGGGTAACGCCATGAAGTTTTAAGTAACAGATCCTGAGGTGAATTGAATTCGTGGGTTTGAATCCCAGACGTGCTGATCTGTAAGTAGAATCATGGACATTCACTGGACTGGCCATATGGAAAATGGTCTAAATTGTCTAACGGTTTAAACATGTGGTATTAAAAATGGTAGAATTCAACATAGTTAATCATTTCACTACAATGTGTGTTTACTTGTTTTACTTGACAGTTTTATGTGAAAAAAGTAATGATAAGAATAGAAACTACAAATATAATTAATCATAAGTCAATGCACAGTCGCGGTATAAGAAAAATTGTTGGAAACTAGGCGACAACATTTACTGTTAAATAAATACCCCTAAAACTATAGCAAGTCATAGAGTTAAAAATATGACTTAGTTTACCTGAAAGGTTGCATGGTGTAGAATCTACAGACATATATTGGGAATCTGGAGGTTGCTTAAGTTTGGTGTCATTTTCCTCACACAGAGAAGAAGGAGGAATACTCCCCTCATTTGAATTGGCAGCCATTTTAAAATTTGCAGACCGACTGAATGTGGCCTAATTCCTGTATGTTCTATAAAAAGCTACAAGTTGCAAAATTCTGCAATGCAAACACACATGCATACATGTAAATGTATAATGTGTACCCGCAGAAAATGACTTGTCGTGATCCCATGCCCAATCCCTTCACTAAAATGTTACTATCTATCCCTAGGTTTGGTTTGGTTTGAAGTATTCAGAAGTTTTTAACTATACCCAGGTTTTCAACTATCCCAAATTTTCTAACTATTCCTATATTTTTAACTATATATAGGTTTACAGTTTTTAGATACCCTTTATCTTTGTTGATCAACTAATAAATGTATTATGATTATATATATATATATATATATATATATATATATATATATATATATATATATAGTATGTATATGTATATATATATATGTACATATATATATAAATATAAATTATATAATTATATATATATATATATATATATATATATATATATATATATATATATATATATATGCACACATATATATATTAGGGTGCCACTCAAAAAAAATTATGCAATTTTCGTCCTCTCACCCCTCATATTTGTTCATAATATAAAGAGAGAGAAGCTTGCAAATTTGAATGTATTCTAATCATATTTACTGGTAGCTCAACACCGTCAAAGTTTTGCAATTTACGCAACATTTATCCTATATATTATCGTATTTTGTTACCTTTAACTTCATAAATTAGATTATCTTCTACGTATTAATTATTCAATATTCATAAAAAGACGTGTGCTGTAGTGTAAATATAACCTGTTTTACAGTATTTAACTCAAACAGCTACCTAAAAATGTTATAAAGTCATATTTTGTGATGTGGACGTTGCTGCTGCGACAGATGCAAGAACTTTAGTAACGCAAGACTTAATCGGCTTTGGAAAGTCATGGCGGTGTTTCTCTACAATTTGGAGCAAAAATTGCTTTTGATCCTCTTGATTTGTGAGGATTCCATTAAACTCTTGAATCAAGGCCACACCTCGCTGGGCTGCATCGTTGACTACTTTCAAACTTCTTACCTTCTGTTGTCCAACAATGTAATCCTTGTTGAAGAGCCATGTCTCTGGATTGTGGGTGAGAAATGGTTGTGATATATCCAATGCAGTGAAAAGCTGCCTAGTGTGATGAGATACAAAATCAGGCAGCTGCTTGGCATGTAACTTGGGGTGGAAGGCTATTCCTCGAGGATGGGCTGTTGTTTTTTGTCAAGAGCTGTAACCATGACAGACTTTATCTCAGATGACACTGCAGAGTCAAATAATGCTAAACCAACCAGGATTTCACTTAAGTACCACAAGTGCCCAGAGAATGACTTTATTGCAGCTTTGGCAACTGCTTCGTGTGTTTTCTTATAACTTTCCAACTCACGGAGTAGCTCCAGATCATTCTGCGCAGCAGATGAGGCACATGGGCATTTGAACCACACATTCAGATAAACTTTCAATATAAAAGTATTGAAGTGGCCGAGAGAAGACAGTTCACGGTCAGTCAGTTGGAACTGATTGCGAAAAGGAAAATCTGGAGACTGTAAATCAGCTTCGCCATCCATCGCGCTCTGTGGTAAGCTCTGGGAGCTTGAATATGTATGTCAGTGCTACATTCTGCCCCTAGAAATAAAAGCGATAGCTGCAGAAGTTCACGGTAATCGTCTCTGGGTTGAAACTTGGTAAGTTGTTGCCGAATAAACCTAATGATATCATCTCAAACTGAGCTGAGAGTCAATGCAATGAAATCCACCTCAAGTCCACTGTTATAGCTGGATCTGTCGATTGATTCCCAATATTCACCAAATCTCTGAAACAACTTGATATTTGGCTCACTGGATGGTCCCATTAGTGTATCAAATACCTTAGCAACGATTAGTTCCATGATGTGATGCCTACACGGCAGGCCTATCACATCCATATCCAGTTCTTTTTCAAGAAGTACGCAGGCCCCCGCGTGAACTCCTGTGTTGCTAGCTGTAGTGTCAAAGCACATGAATTTTATGCAATCAGCGAGATTCCATTCCTGAAGGAGATTGAAAACTGCAGTTGCCTGTGCCTGTCCAGTGCCGTTTGGTAATTTTGGCACCTCTAACAACTTTATTGTTCCATCTCCAGACACCGGGACTGCAAGGCGATCAATGAGCTCCTTTGAAAGTAGTGCAAGCAACATTTTCCCGTCCCAATGCACAGTTAATGAACAGTTTGGATTAAATGATTCCTGGATCTCTTTGGCTAGTATTGTGCAGTGCCTGTGTCTAGCTCTTCGAATTGATTCTTTATTTAGTGCGACAGTGGACGGATTGTGTCCAAGCGATTCCGCTGCAGCTGCAATAATATATGTTGCATTCCTGTCACTAACTTTGGTTCTGTCTAATGCAGTAGCTAAGCATGGCGTGACAACATTCGTGGGTCTGATTTGCTTCAGTTGATGATGAATCTGATGCCGATCTGAGTCCTCACTACTCTCATCGCTACTCTCGTCTCCAGATTCTTCACTAATGTTGCCCAGCATATTAATTGCCAATTGTTTCAGCCGCTCACTCTCCTATGCCTTGCGTGTTTCTTTTACAAAGATCCGTTCTTACATCTTTCTTCTTTCTGAGCTAACACCATGTCGACTGGACCCATGCAACCACGCCTACCTTTTTCTCTTTGTGCCAGAAGGAATTCTGTCTTCAGGTAGCTTTATCATAGTAAGAGCTTCCGCATGTGCAATATCAAAAAGATCCGGCAAGCTTTCTATAAATTGGCGCTCTTTTTTTTGTAAATTGGCACAGTTTTTCGAGATCGGCATTTTCATGAAATATTTAAGGCCATGGAGCTACCAGTAATTATTATTATATTTGAATGAAACTTGGCGTAGTTACTATGTATCACAAAAGGAACAAAATTAGGGGTTTTTTTTGCCATTACACTGGGTGGCACCCTAATATATATATATATATATATATATATATATATATATATATATATATATATATATATATATATATATATATATCCTGGGGGATAATATTTCATGGTGAGGTGGGTCCCTTTTTGCCATCCTCAGCTCCTGCCTTAGTCGCCTCTTACGTACACGCAGCAGATTGCTTGCAGTTGCCCCATTCTGCAGTGGTCCACCGTCCAACCACACCCGAGCACAACACGGGGAATATCCCGTGTTGTTAAAGGATTTAACGGTAATTAATCCATCTATACATATATACATGTATATATATATATATATATATATATATATATATATATATATATATATATATATATATATATATCTATATATATATATATATATCTATTTATTATATATATATATATATATTGAATGTATAAAGTGCTAAAATAGGCAATCTTATCTAGTGCTGCATTTCTTCAAGTGTGACTAATCTGTTGAATATTTTAAGAGAATAAAGGCAGTAGCCAACATAGGAGTTAGATAAGACCAGTGCCTATCATCCACCAACAATGGCACTCTTAATAATTGTTAACTATATAGTCAATAGAATTGCCTGCTTTAAGAAATTTTTACTGGGAGGGGGCCGAAAATTAATTTCGCCAGCACAAGATAATTTTTTTCATAATTTTTCACATTTTCAATCAAATTAAAACTTACGACCTCTTTTTTGGCGGCGTACAACCACTTCAGAATCAATTCTTCTGTATCTGTGTTAATCAATGGGGAAACTGTATACGGGGGGGGGGCCTTATTACTGGAAGAACATTTGCCCTTTCAGTTAAGAAGCTAAAAGAGGCTGTAGTCTATGGGGTTAAACAATATCCTGTCAACAATAATTATAGGCCTTGTCGTAGTCCTCAATGAGAAAATAAGATATAAGCAAATTAGTTTAAAGGATACTGATAAAATTTCTATGTCTATCATACTAGCTAACTAAATTCATTTTAACCCAGGGATGTGGTTGCTAGTTTAACACAGTTAAATTTTGTTTAGTTACGGCTACCCTACGTCAGTATTGGATTCATCTTCATGAAAATTGAAATTTGACTACTTTCTTACTTTTTAACTAAGAATGGTCATGAGGTCATTCATGCTAGGAGATGATTGAATTTACATAATATATTTATTAAGGTCTTACGTTGATGCTTGAATTTACATAATATATTTATTAAGGTCTTACGTTGGGCTGAATGTCCGGTTTACGGTTTACAATGTAAATTACAAACAGGTCTAGCAAACTGGCACTGATTAAATTGTCTAACAATTTCAAACGTATTGTAAAAGAAGTATTACGGAGGTACTTGTATTAAATACTTCCGCCTGTATGATATCATTTTAGAATATTTGGAAACAAATAAACTTGATATTACCGAAGTATAATAAAGGCAAATACCAACCAGCAGTTAAATATTTTCAAAGTTTTAGGTCGTAGTTTAAGTGTGTATTAAGTAAAGTCACAAATCTAATTAGATTATAAACGGTTCGGATTAGTAGTTAATAATTAAAATAGTTTAATCGTAATCATTCATCACCAAGTTCCTACTTTCACTTTCTTATAGTTTCTCCTTTGGAGTAATAATAAGGTTTCCATTAGATTTCGACCTGATAAATCTTTGTTAAGTATTAAATACTCCTAGCCTAATTTTAACTTTCTTATCCCAAACTCTAATACTAGACAGAATTATTTCCCTAAGACAGTGGATGTCACATTTTTTTTCAAGCGAACGAAAATTATAAATCCAAAATACTTTGAAAACGGCCGAAATGTAATCTCACTTTAGCAGTACCTACCGTTATCATAGAATTCCAAAATGTCAAAACTTAAAATTCATATACATGTAGAAACACTTGATTTCAACACACTTGATTTCAAAAACAAGGATTTCGAATTTTGAAAATTTTGGGAAGCCTTTGCCTTTATGTTTTTCAGCTTGGATTTAATTTCCAGAGTGCTTAACATATCCACTGACAAAGTGACAATCACGGTGTCATTATTTATAATACCCTAAAATTTTCAGAACAATGTCAGTTTTGAAGATAGACATACCAGAGGGGATTTAATTGAAGTGTTTAAAATAATTAAAGGTTTTGACAATATCGAATGTGGAGAATTTTTCAAATTATCTGATTATGCTAGAACTAGAGGGCATAGATTCAAAATAAAAAAAGGTTAAATCCAGATTAGAGATTAGAAGAAATTTTTTCAGTCAGAGAGTTTTCAATATATGGAACTTGTTACCTCAGTAGGCTATGTTGTAGAGGCAGAGTCAGGGAATGCTTTTAAGAATAGGCTAGATAAGTATTGGAAAGAAATACACTAAATTGATAAATTTTTGTTTGTTATGTGTAGATAGGCTGGCTGCTTTGTGGCATATCATATGAGGGTATTCTGTTTCTAGGCATTCATGAGTGTGGGTAACGCTTGTATGCGTATGTATGTGTAGGTGTGTGTATGTGAGTACATATTTGTGCTTCTCTCTGTATGTTTGTGCAGGTATAGCGTGTATGTATTGTTATTGTATGCCTATATTTTGCAAATGGTTGATATGCCTAGAATATAGTTTAGTTATAAGCATGCATGCATATTTTTTGTCTCTATGTTGGGTTCTCTAATCCTCTCTCCGTTATAGGAGTTTGGAAATGGAGTCGTGGGTTCGATTTTTCCAACTCTTCATGCTTTGGCGGTATTAATCTTGAGGATGCAAGGATCTCTTGCTGATATAGCCAGTTAGAGGCTAAATCAATGAGACTGGAGCTGCTATGAACAGAACTCATGCTTATTCGTTCAATGTATGATAATTTATAGTATTTGTGTATTATTTGTAATTATCTCCATAAATTCTAAGTAAATTGGAATATTGACACAAAATCTAGTTCTTTATTATTGTAAACGATTTATTATTAACAAAGAAACACGATAGCAATATAACGAGGTAAAACACTAAACATAAAGATAGAATAGAATATTAAACGAATACTAAGAAACAATTAACAGAATGCTAAAAACAGGCGATAAATATAAAGTCAGTCTACTTATATCAGTTAGCTAAATTTCTGTATTTTGCAATTAAAATACGAGATAGAAATTGGGAAACGAGTTATTGGCTTCAAGGCACTCCTCGCTTATTTGATTTGATACTTTCCCTCTTTTCTTCTTTATTATGACTGTTAACACGTGAGGTGCTATTTTACAGTCGCTTAGCTGAATCTGTGAAAAAGACGCTTAACTTGAATAGGCAACTAGTAACTTGCGCTTTTCATAGATTTTAGGACC
>CAJHZI010000558.1:442500-520000 GCA_905160935.1 Enchytraeus crypticus
TTACTGTTTTAAATTTAATTTATAGGTAATGAAGAATCAGTGGCAGTTTCAAATGCTACTATACTGACGGAAGCTGAGGAAGTAACAAATACAACATTGCCTCTAGACAACACTCTAAATATAGCTGCAGCAGGTACAGAAAAGAACTTGTCACATGGGTTGAGGGAGAATGGAGGGCAAAATACATCGTACAATGCTATGAGTAATGATGCAACTCATGCAGAACCGAATGAAAGTGAATCAGAGGGTAATGTGGGCCAATCTTTAGACAATATGGAGTCATTAGATATTTCAGAAAGTTCTGCACTAATTCCTTCCTCTGATGATTCTGGAGCCAGTAGAGCTACTGCTACTACTTCTGCAGACGATGGCTATTTTGTTACAAACGGGCCTGGCAGATCAGTGGATTCTGCGGCCAATTCGGAGAAAGAGATGCCGTCAACTGAATTTCCGAGTGGGAGAGCAACCACAACAGTAATGGATCTGAGTATGACTTCAGAACGAGATGAGTCAAATGCAGAGCCTGCTAGAACAAGGAAAGCAAAGCATTCAGCCGGTCTGATGACAGAGAGCACAACACGTCAAAGTGCGATAGAGAATCAAATGCCAACAACAATTTCAGCCAGAACAACGGCTACTCTAGAACCAGTCACCCACATTGACTTAAATATCAGCAGTAATGTACTCGTTGGGCGAGTAAATGAAGAATTATCTTTTTCAGTCGAGACTGATGGAACATATTTGCTGTTTAACTGGACCTTTGGTGATGGCTGCAATTATACAGATGCTGGTGAGTAGTTAATTTTAAAGTCAGTATTGAAATTTGTTGATTTGCCTAGAAAATATCTGAAAATTTCTTTTAAATATCTTTTGAAGTTCTAAAGCAGAAAGAAGAAGAAAGAGCAATCATGAAGCAGAAAGTAAATATTCATTCACTGGAAAAGTTCATTGTAGCACTTTTTTGATGTAGAATACAGTGGATTCTTTGAACGTATGTATTTTTTTAAATAAGAAAGATTAAAATGGTTTTTTAGATATAAATTTAAATGTACATTTTATTGAGCTTATTATTACTGAACTCTTTCTGTAAAGTAATATAGAAGACCGATTTCAATTATGACAATGCAATATAAATGTTTGATAATAATAATAATAATAATAATAATAATAATAATAATAATAATAAATTTTTATGGTTAAAAATTTTTTAATTGCAGGTTCAGTTGTAAGGCACACGTATCATTCGATGGGCCGATTTCTGCTCAGTGTCGTAGCTTACAATAGGATCAGTTCTAAATCTATGATGAGACCAATCACTGTGGAGGATATTATACGGAGTAAGTTTGCCCTGTTCTCATACTGCATTGTTTTTTGTATTGAATCTCTCTCTCTTTCTCAATCTTTCTTTCACTCTCTCTCCTTCTCCCTCTCTTACTCTTCGTATATGCTAACTCGTGTTGTGTCTGGGAAACTGAAGAACTGTAAACTGAACATGTCGTAAGAGGTCACACATGAATTAAGGTAGGCTTTAGAACTTTCTGCCTCTTGATCTTCGCTTTTGTTATACTATTTTTACTTCTGTACTACTCTGGAAATTTAAATACATCCTTTTCCAGCGTATATACTGATTTTCTTACCAACTGTTTTTTGATCAACGGATCAACATCGTATAGGATATCTCTTTCTTTAGCACATGTTTTTTAAATTTCTTGAAATCAGTTTGTTGTAGTTTATAGTGCGAGGACATTGTTGACATAGTTCTTGTATAAATAAACAAACGGTGACCGCTTATTATTATTATTATTAATAGTATTATTAATGTTAATATTTAATTATTACTATTGTTATTATTATTATTATTTATTGTTTATTAGTATTATTTATTATTATTATCACTGGCTGGAGCCAGTGGCGAAGTCGGTAAAATACTCGACCGCGGATCAGTTGATGCGGGTTCAAATCCTGGGCTCGCCCGTCACTGACATCGCTTTCGAGTGAGGAAACTGACGTTAACCTTAGCTTTACCAGCTTTTTAGCTTTTTTATTAATGTTTATTTGATCAAAGTGTTTTAAAATATAAATTTGATTAATAGCCTGTAAAAAAAATTGAATCAATATTTACCACTATTGTGAGTTGGGTCACTATTTCAGAGTGCTCACTATTTATTTCATTTTTAGGCTTATTTTTATCTTAATCATGGTTTGCAGACCATAACCTTAAGAGTACTTTAACCGTCAAAATGTTTATTAGACTATGCTAGGAAGTTCGTGAGCTGAAATGGAAAATATTTAATGATAAACATGGTTAAAATATGATAGCCGGAAATTATTCCTAAAAATATTGCTGAAAGAAAACAAATAAAAATAAAGGTATAGAAGGAAGAATAAAGCGAAGGAGAGTTAGGATTAGACAGAGTCTTGAAATATCTGATCTGAGATCACATTCGTATGCGAACATGAAAACAAAAGCATAGGATAGAAATGTATGGAGGAATTATGCCATGGTCTTACCTGGAGGAATTATGCCATGGTCCTACCTGGAGGAATTATGCCATGGTTCTACCAATAGGCTGTACACTAACAGATATGGAGAGAGAGCTGAAAATTATTAAATGTTGCATAATTGTGAAAATGTATATAAATATCAAATGTTCAACAGGCAGCATAACTTCTCACTGCTGTTATTTGACAGTTGTTAGAAGTTTCTCAGTTGTTCTTTCTAAATTATAAAATAAAATATTGACTAATGTAATTACTTAAAATATTTGTTAATTTCAGATGTGACGGTGGTTACTAGTTTTCCAGCCTACAGATTATGTGAGCCTATCGAGCTGACCGCCTTGTCCTTTCCTATCAGTCCTTTCAATGTAGAAATGTTTGAATGGCGGTTTGGAAATTGCAGTGATAAAACTATTACTGCGATACCATGTGATAAGCTGAGCGATACTGTACCATCCAGACCCACGAGACATTATAATACACAAATTCCTAAGTTCAAGTACTACGACGGGCGACCGAGATCGTATGTTTTGTTTAAAAATAATTCCTCTTATTCTAAATTATCAGATTCAACAAGATGCCTTTGTAATTTGATGACATTTAACTGTGCAGATTGGTAAATATCACCTCGTAACTTGTATTTTCTTTAGTAAAAGGTTACACAAAGACTTGGTAAAGGCTTTTGATAGTATCAACTTTTTGCCATGCAGTGTACCTACTGAGTTTAAAATGTTCTTAATTATCATGAAAGTAAACTTTGTCTATGTATATTGGACCTACCACTTGGCAGAATACTAGACACAGTTAATATTGAATTTCTAAAAGAGATTTTCTAATTTTTTAAATTACACTTAAATCTAGTTGGCATTAATGTATTACATAATTCGATGTTTATTGATGTTTCATAAAATTTACACAAATAATACAAAACATTTTGTTTATGCAAGTATTTCATAATTATTAATTTTGTAGTTATAAATTTAACATTGCAACTATTTTATATAATTGTATACTGTACGAAACATTTTTGACAACAGCATTAACTTTTATTTCTTAATGTTTTGCAGATGTTTAAAGATTTGTATAATAATTTTACATGTAATATATTTAATGATGAGAAGCTCCCATTCTAACTCGCACTCAAGAAATTGAAAAATAAAATTGCATATTTGTCACTCAAAGTTGACAAATAATGAATTGTATGTAAATTACAAGATCTTATATTAAATTAGCTTAAATCAGTCAATTAATTTTTTCTACATTTAAATTGTAGCAAATTTATAATTGTGCTAATGATTGACATTGACAGATGCAACGTATCCGTAGTGGCGCGGAATTCATTCAGTGAAGCGATTTCACATCCACTGGAAATACACGTCCTGGCAGAAATCACGCAGTTGAATCTAATCATTGTAAATGAAACTCTCGTCAATCATGAAATTGGTTTCATTATGCAGCACTTCACTGGCACCAGCGTTGAGTATACTTGGAATTTTGGCGATGGTAGCGCTGAAGTAACTTCTGGAAGCCACGTCAGTCATAAATATAATACGTAAGTAAATTGGTCGCAGTACTCTATGGATCTGTTCTTTTTTATGAGATTTGCATTTATTTCATTGCGTCTGATTTGTCTTAGAGATAGTTGCAAAATAAACTTCACAGTTCTTTTGGTTATACTTGTGAATAGTAACCTTACAGTAAATCTCCTTGGTTTTTATTTTAGTAATATTTTTATTTACTACAGAAGTGTTCTAAGTTTGTTTGTAGATTTATTCTGTAAGAATGTTACTGTCAGTATTGGAGATTTACGTGTGATTAATTTTTTAATTAATACTAATTGAAGATTTAAAACAGATTTTAGAGAAAGATGAACTTTATATAATAAAAATGTTAATAGAAAATGTAAAAATAAAAGTTATAAATTACAATTTTGAAGGAAAGAAATTTAATACCAACACAGGAGTCCCTCAAGGAGACTGCTTAAGTACTATATTATTTACTTTATATCTAGCCATAGCTCTAAATGCAAAAGAAAAAAATAATATACCAGCAGAAATACAAAATCATACATATTGGAATAAGAACAAAAATGAAAAAATAGATATAGAAACAATAGATCAGTAGTTTGCTGATGATATAGTATGGATTATTTTTGGAAATAACAAATCTGATGAACTAATAGAATATGTAGAAAATAGATTAAAACGGAGAGATTTGCAGATAAATAAAGATAAAAGAGAAAAAATAATTATACCAAACACAATAGATGATACGCATTGGCAAATGTGCTGGTATAGGATTGTTTGGAAAATATCTATAATTATGATAACTTACCGTTTATAGTTGTGTGGCACAATGTGTTGTTGCTCCGCATGGTTTAATAGAATTAATCCATGATTATATAAGATTAATCCATTTTTGTCAGGTAATCCAAGTGAATATCTAAATTGAATGCTTAAGTAATCCACAGTCTCGATGGACGTCTGCTGTGTCCGAAATCTTCTAGTAGAATGAGCCTTGATTATGCCATAGGTAATGGTATAGGTCTACATACTAGTATCCCTGTATATGTCTATGTATCTCTGCGTATCTCTTTGTGTCTCTTGCATAGTATATATAAGACCCCGCTCCAGTTGCTCAGGGCAAGTTAATTGGGCGTGTTAACTGTGTGAGGAATGGTGTGAGTGGACAGTGCGAGATGCAGTTGGGCTGGTCAGTGATAGCCAGGGAGTGTTGGCGACGGGGAAGGCAGTTAGAGCGTTTGGAGTTGGAATTTTGAAGTAGGAAGCAGAGATGTATAGAGAGCAATGGAGAGACGTGACAAAGATGATTCTAGTTAAGTGTCGATAGGTTAAGTTAACTTGAAACGAAGTGTAATTGCTTAGAACTTGTCATAAGAACTACAGTAACTAATAACTACAGTAATTAATGTAACAATACTGATGTAATCTGTATTAGTACAATGGTAATAAAGAGTAATCGAATTAGCATCGTTAATGAAGTGCGTCAGTGTTATTCATTCTAGGAACAATATGTAATCTATAGTTAATCAGAATCAGCCGAAAGCATGTGACATCTATGTCTTGACGAAGTGGCGGTCCCCGGCCTCATCCCTATAATAGTTCCCTAGTTACATTGTAATTATAGCGATAGAGAGAGAGAACATTGATCATAAATCTATTGCTCGTCTTCATTTACTCTCGCACACAAAATACTAAATACTTAGGCAGTATGCTTGAATCGGGAAAAGATTTAAATCAAAGGAAAAAATTAACAATGATGGCATTTAATAAATATAAATCTAAACTAAGAAGTAAAAAACTAAGCTTGAAAATAAGAATTAAAATATTTAATATATATATCAAACCTATCTTTATATATAATAGTGAATTATGGATAATAACTAAAAGCATGGAAAGTAATATAGATATATTTCAAAGAAAACTATTGAGAATCATATTAAATAGAAAATACCGACACATAATTAGCAATACGGATCTATATAACAGAACAGAAGAAAAACCATGGAGTGAATTAATAAAATTCAAAAGACACAGTTGGATAGGACATATGCTAAGATTGGATGAAAATACTCCAGTAAGAAAAGCTCTAAATTATAAAATAACAAATAATAAAATAAAACTAGGTATGGGAAATAAATATACTTTAATTAAACAATATAATAAAGATATAGAACAAATAGATACTACACTGTTTTTTTATAACTGATACCCCAAATTGTTTTAACACTACAGTCGTAAGAAGTTGACTGATGTTCTTGAAATTTACAGCACTTAACCAACAGCCAGTTCTACAAAACATAGATAAACTTCGTTTGAATATCTTTAAAAATGTGAAAGTTATAGTTTTGTGAATAGGAGTGGGGTCAGATAAGAAATTTCCAATACAGGATTAAGGGCGTGTTACATTTAGCGTAGATTATCTCTATAAAAATACTAGCTAACACTGAATATAAAATTTCTGCTATTTCTACTTTGAAGAGCAATCATTTCTTTTCAAAACAACGTAAAATACGTGCTGATATGTTCTTAATTGACAAAGTTATTGAACTTTTTATGCATGAATTGTTTGAAGAGAATAAACGAAGAAGAGGACGCCGCTGCAGTGGCTGCGGTGATAGCAGTTGTAACCAGACATGCTATACATGCATTAAAAGATTAATAACTTTGTCAATTAAGAACATATCAGCATGTATTTTACGTCATTTTGCAAAGAAGTGATTGGTTTTCAAAATAGCATTAGCTTAAATTTTATATTGCGTGTTAGCTAGTATTTTATAGAGATAATCTATGCTAAATGTAACACGCCCGTAATCCTGTATTGGAAATTTCTTATCTGACTCCACACATATTCGCGAAACTATAACTTTCATGTTATTTAAGATATTCGAACGAAATTGATGTATGTTTTGTAGAATTGGCTGCTGGTTAAGTGCTGTCAATTTCGAGAACATCGGTCGACTTCTTATGACTTTATGGTTAAAACAATTTGGGGTATCAGTTATAAAAAGCACAGTGTAAATATAACCTAGCACAGAGTGATGTCTATGATCTTGCCCAGGACCGTTATCAGTGGAGACAGAAGGTAAAAGAGGCTGCTCTGGTGTCCACAAATTGACGTCATGCAGAGAAAAGAAGAAGATTAATTTTTTGAATTCTGTCATTAAATTCTTTATAAAACCGAACAATCTAGTTCTTATTCACTAACAATTTAATGCACTCTGATAAAGTGATTTAAAATGTAGGATTGAAATATTGTAATTCCAACTGTAATATAAAGTTTAAATTATTAATGAATTACCCTTGCTATAGACCATCAGTGACTGCACTTGTCATAGAAGGGGACTAAGATCCAAACCAACGTCAGAAAGGGCATTAAGTTGATGAGCGCCTAGGCTCCGGAATTTGCTACAAAATGTTATAAAACGAAAAGAAGAGATTATAAAGGACTTACTGATGGCATAGTATGGGGCAGAGAGGAGTGGAGATAGTCTATTCGTATCTCGACCCTAGTTAAACTGGGATTAAACGGATGATGAAGATGAAGAATAAATTGCCCCTGCTGTGCAGGGTTGCTGAAGAATTGATCAACCGTAAACTGTATTTGTCGTAAAAGTCGATAAAGCACTAAGGTCCAAGCCAACGTCAGAAAGGGTATTCGGTAGGTGAGTGCCTGGGCTTCAGAAATTGACATAAAGTTTTCTAAAACGAATGGAAAAGAGAAGGTCTATTCGTATCCCGACCCTAGCTTAACTGGATTCTAATGGAACAAGCAGGAGATGATGTTGATTAATTAGTAATGAAATTAATTATACGGTTAGAGAAAAAAATTAATTAAAAAGAAGAAATATATATAAATATATTAGTTAAGAACAGTCTGTAAAGGTTAAATAACAGGTTATATTTGCATTATCTCTTACTGTTGAGCAGAATTGTAGATTCTTTTTTTTCTGCAAAATTCAACAGCTTCATTTTCATACGATATGAGTGATTTATGCAATTACTTTTGTAATTTAGTGCTTATATAATAAGTAGTTTTTAATGCTAGCTTAAAATCTGAGATTTGAGTCATGTGACAACTGAAAGTAGTAAGTTGAAACTAATGTAGATACTGCAGAATACAACGGCTCTCTGTGTGACAGAATTAATTTTTTGGTTAGTGGACTTGCTCGACATTTAATTACTGTTATAGCAAAATGCCTATAGAAAGTGTGTTTGAACTTCAATTTGTATTTATTTATAGAACTGGAGAATTCATTTTGGTAGCGAATGCCTCTAATGCAGTCAGCAGTCAGTCCGTCAGTCAGTCGATCTTTATTCTGGACAGTTTTTGTAAAGTTCCTGTAGTTGGATTTCTAGGTGCTAAGAATTTACAGGTACTTAATGGCTTTTCATGATTTATATGACTAATGCTCTTAGTTACTAAACTCGCCATGATCAGCAGATCACTTGTGCATCTGTTGTAGGTTAACCAAGTGTTTAGAAATTTACTATTCACTAATAAATGTTGCGTGGTTATTAACTACAAGGTCAACCTCTAAAATTATGTCGGTCAGCCAATGACAGCGCTGCCCTTCAGGCTGATCGACCAATCAGCTTACTTTGTAGACAAAGCTAGAATATTATTACATAATCAATTGATTAGCAAATCAGTGGCTTAAAAGCCCAAAAACAGGCGCGCAGCTACGCAATACTTTACACAGCGATTCAAGCTTACAGAATATCAAATGGCATCTAAACATGAGCTTACATAACTGTTGATGTATAAAGAGTTGATTATCTCAGCAGTAAATACGGCCTTAAAAATGTTCTAAGAAAATATCAATTTTTTTCTGCCTTGTAGGAATTCTCATTAAGTAATTCTGATTGTGATATTATGAAAATAAAGAACATTTATTATGATATTAAAATCTTAATTTTTTTAAAGTTTTAGTAATAACAGTAGTTCATGATTAAATGCAAATGTATACCTTGAACCGTCTGGGCACAGAAATAGAAATAATGACAGATGTTGAAACTAGTTGTGCCAGTTATGAAATTAGTGATAATTCTGAATATATATATATATATATATATATATATATATCTATATATATATATATATATATATGATAAGCTAAACGAGTGTATGAATTTCACATTTTTGACTACTTTTGAAAAGTTTGGTTGCATATAATTATTCAGATATCTTTTATTAAAACTTATCTCAATCTACATTGTGTCGTAGGTTCATCGTTCTCGCGAGATACGCATTGAAGCAAAGATTAGCATCAACTGCAGTTTTTCAAACAAAACAGCATACGACTGGCGGATCTATGCTGCAAACAGTTTGACTGATCTAAAAGTGCAAGATGTCATTATGTCTTTAAAGCCGTTGAATTTGACGTCTTTTCGCATAAAACCTGTCAATGATTCAGTTCTCTATATTCCTCAACAGTCTCTTCAGTATGGAAACTACTGCGTTGTTCTAAAGGTACGTAAATTTCGCAGTTAAGTTATAGTAAATTTACGTGAATAAATGTTGTAGTAAATGATTATTATCAGCTTAATTAAGTAATAGTTTACTATTTCATACATGATACTTGATGAGGAAGGCGGAAGACAAAGAAGAGTGGAGCCTATATACCGTGGACCTGCCAATAGGCAGTGCACTAAGAGAGAGAGACATGATACTTCTTTTTAATAGTTCGAGCTGCATATTAGCTCCTCCCCATTCTTATGTTCGCTAGGCTTCACATAGAAATTTATTCTGGCGCAATCTGAATATTAACATATTTATTAGTGTATTACGCTCATATTTAGGTGTCGCTTTACGAGACGATAGTGTACGGGGTATCAGATCAGCCATACTGCTTTAAACTGGTGCCCGGGCCTCTGGTCGCTAATATCATGGGAGGACTACGCAGATCGGTCAGCCGATATAAGACCGTTGTTTTGGACGGTACAGAATCTGAGGATCCTGATTTGAGCGATGACACGAATTCTGTTGCGTTAGTTTTTTTGCTTTCAACAAATGTTGATTTAATATTGTTTTTGTTACTATATCAATTTAGTATTATTTTATATTTTATTTTGTCGACGTTGTAAATCTAGAATATGTTGTGGCATCAGAATCCATCATTCATATAGCATCAGAATAATCGTAGCGTTTCCTTTATGAATGAAAGGAAAAGTCAGTGTCTTCGCTTATTGTTAGGGCTGACTTGCATAGCCCTTGATGATCTTACCGAAATCATAGAAATTTGTGTCTTAATGTCAGTTTCCTTCTGGACTGCATCAAACTGAACTGTACATCTCGCAATCAGTTCCTCAGCTTGAAGAGTGTCATTGTTGTGTACTTGTGTACTTGTGTACACGTACTTGTGTACACTTTTATAGTGCACATTTGTGTCATTATTGTGTACGTGTTTGTATTCTACTGTATATTCTCAAGGCTCTGACGCATGTACGTAAACATAAACTTTTGAACCCAGCGACTCTGATTTGATATTAGTGCAACAAATTATTTAACTTTATTTTAACGTTAATGTTTTTATATTATTAAGACGCCAGTGTTATAATTAATGGGAGCAGCTGTGTATGAAAACAGCTGTGTATGAACAGCTGTATATGAAATCAGCTATGTATGAGAACAGCTGTGTGTGAGAAAAGCTGTGCATGAGAATAGCTGTGTACGAGAACAGCTGTGTATTTGAGCAGCTCTGTGTGAAAACAGCTGCATATGAAAACAGCTGTGTGTGAGGTCTGAATTAACTAAATCATTAACGTAATTACATACAATTAATTTGGTTCACTAGCTTAATTACTTGTTTTACTAATATATTGATATACTCTATTTATGTACCTCTCTACTGTTGAAGGTATAACTGGACATGTCGCGACTTTGGAGCTTTGGATGCAGCGGTTAGCTGCTTCGACGAAACCGTGTCAGTTAGAGGTCATAATCTCCTGCAGTCCAATTCATCAGTCGTACGTATTCCTGGTTCTTGGTTCAAGAAGTCCAGTTCTACGTTCATGATCAAGCTGACGGTATGGAAGCAGAATCGTTCATCAACTGTAGCCCATCAGCTGCTTGATGTGCAGAACGCTTCTGTCATCAAGTAAGTCACTGTCTACTATGATGTTGCTGATGATGTTTCTTGCAAGCTATGGTGTAATTTTATGGGTTATCTCACATCCTGAGGGGGAAGGTCTATTAATAGACGTCATAGGAGGTAGAATGAAAAAGAGGCAGGGGCAGGCAGAGATTAGGTATGTTAGATGATTTGAAGACTCACTCATATGTGGACATGAAGAGGAAAGCGGAAGACAGAGAAGAGTGGAGGCGTTATATATCATGGACCTGCCAGTAGGCAGTGTACTAAGAGAGAGAGAGAGAGAGAGAGAGATCACTCTTGCAAATAGTTGTGAAGCTACTGATCTGAAACTGCAGTGGTACTTTGTGTTTTGTGCTGTTACTTATGAATAGTTATAAATTATCTGTGACTGTTCTACTGTAGTGTATAATTATATGCTTTTAAACATTAGCGTTTTTGTTGTAGTCTACTAAAGCTAAAAGAAACGTTGTTGTTTTAATTTACTATATAGTAACACGTGTTTAGATGTCACATGTGTAAGATACAGATTAATGCGTTATAACATGTGTAAGATACATATGATAAGTTAACATATTTTAACACGTTGTTGCAGCGTGTACCTAAAATGTCGTCAGTGTCTGAGTGGTCTGGTGAACAGCAATGAGAACATAACGATAGCAGCTCATCTCCCGTCTAAATACAGCAACAAGGTTAAGTTTGAGTGGAGCCTGTGGACTCTGCAGAATCCCACGCAGAGACCTCACAGAACCGGTTACTGCTTGATTGCAATTTTTTACTTCTTTTTTCTTCTTTGTGTTTGTATAAAATGCGGAACGAGATAGTCAATCGTTTACAATGACGTCATGAAGAGAAGTCCTTCGCGCTTCTGACCTTGACGTTAAATCCACAGTATCAGTCAGTTAATTATGTACAATATAGATGTACAGTATATAGTTGCCCTTTCTGTGACATAATTATCAATCGGAATAGTTAGCCTTGATAATCTTGAAACTGAACAGATTTAAAATGTTGCAAGCTGTTTTGAAATATTAAAAAACGATTTAAAAGAATTAGTTTTAATTCTGTTGAAATTGTACGTAGTTATTTAAACTATAGTGTGTTATAGCATTACATTAGCTAGCTTATGGCTCATTGGTTTAACATCTTGCATGGATTCCACTAGGGTCTAGGTTTTAATCCTTATTCTGCCTCCTCTTATGTGATGTAGTGTTTTGACCTAGAAATTGTCGATGCATATATTTCATTGGAGGCAATTATTTTGTGGCCCTGAATTGTCACACTTATTTTTATTGCACTATTGAATATTAATAGAGAAACGAGAAATCCGTTAAGATTTTGCTATTCTTTTATCTTTTATTCGTTTTATGGAACTGGATTTAGTTCAGTTTCTAATTGTTTGTCTTTATGCTAATTAGTAGTAGTAAATATGTTTTAATTAACGTCAAAGCATGAAATACAAACTTACAAATACAAATGAGTCATCAATGATGATATATAAATCCTATCTAGTTGACGCCCCACTATCGAATAACATTTATCTATCGGATTTATCTATCGGATATCTGTCTGTCTTTTTGGGAAATACTTGCTCTTAATCTTTTATACTAAGCTTATAATATTCTGAAATTGTTTAAACTAAGTGCACAATGCAGTCATCTTTGGTTTCTAATTTAATTTCTATTTTCTGTCAATTTTGTTGTCTGTTGTACATGACATAATGTAAATAAACAAACTATTTATATCATGACAAACTCTTTGTCGGACTTGTCTAGTCAAACTCTTTATGTCATGTCAGACTTTTTATGTCATGTGAGACTTTTTATGCTATGTTAAACTCATCATGTCACCTCAAACTCTTCATGTCATGTCAAACGTCATGTGAACTTGCTCTTTGTAAAATTCTTCAATACATTGTTAATACGGTTAATTTCTTATTCAATGAACCATATATATAGATAATCTGCTTCTGTTTTCTCGTTTGATTATTTGCTACTAAATGTTCCATGATGTCTATCATACTCATTCATCTCGTTTTTAAGTAATAAATGTCCTTTATTGTAAATTAATTAAATTTTAGATTCATCGAACCTGGTGTGTATCAAACCAGATGAAGGCTCTAGATCATCCGCTCTGAGAGCTTCCAATGGCACTGAGCCCGCAACATTGGGCTGCCCTTCCTCATCTTCAGATCCACATAGATCGTTAGAGTCAAGACAAAGGGAGGCCTCTACAACCTTGCTGCCGCCTTCGGGTTCAGAGGCAACGTCAACCTTGCCACCTGTCCATTCTGCGAGAATCCAAGATTTTCTTACAACTTCGCCCGTCCCATTTGTTCCTGAAATCACTGTGGATATGTTCACACCTGGACAGACTACTCCTGTGCTGGAAGGGACGTCAAGTTTTCAGTCAGTGTCAGGTGGGACAACCGCAACGTTACAGACCCCTCTGGCACATGATGCTTCCACAGGACTTTCTACGAGTGATAGTCCGTCTGCTAAGTCTACTTTATCTACTACTGCGGATGGTAATATATGTGGCGTTAGTCATTAAAACAACAATAATAACAAACATTAATTTCAATTTCACTAATATATGTTAATGTTAATTTTTATTTATCGTATTAATAATGACAATGGTTCTAGAAATAACAGTGATTCTAACAATATTAATAGAAATAACATCAACAATAGTTGACAACAACAATAGCCAACACAGTGAAGTCAGTGATAAGTTATAATGTTAATGATATTGAAAATCGATAACGTAATAATAATGATACTAATAATAATGATAAAAACGACAACAGCAATAAATTACAATAGCAATTAATAAGCAAAGTTAATAATAAAAGGAATAATAAATTATTCTGTTATATAGTTACATTAATTAGTTCAAACCAGTGCTCGTCCCGTCGCTGACCTAATTGCGAGAAACGAAACAGATTTTTCAATGGGCCTCCTGCTAAATAATATTAGTATAACGTACTGAAAATTAAGAATTAATTGATCTTCCTCGCTGGATTATCTTCAGGGATGATCCTCTACTTCATATCGTTTATATTGAGACAGTCTACTTGTATCCTGACTCTGGTTAGACTGGGATTCAAGGGAAAATGATGAGGATGATGATGATGATCTCGTTATATTGACTGTTTCAGAGCGACAAGAAGTGGTCACGAACGATTCTGAGGCAGGGGGTGAGGCCACGGTGGCCCCCAGTGATCGGGATGAAAGTGGAGGGGTTAAGAGCCCCTCCAGCCCCCCAGCCAGCAGAATATCAGGAGAATCTAGCGGAGGATCGGCGATAGGTGGCGGGTTATTTAATCCAGACGAGGGAGGTAGTGTTGGTGGAAGGGGAGGAGGTAGAAGCAGAACATCGGGGTCTAGGATCCCCCCTGGGGCTGTGGTGAATGAGGGGGTGGCTCAGGGCAGACATATACAGCCTGTATTGGGTAAGGAGTGACATTATTGTTGTATATATACCTGTATGTATGTAAATATATATATATATATATATATATATATATATATATATATATATATACACGTTATATATACTTATATAAATATATATATATATATATATATATATATATATATATATAAAGCTGATAAAGCTAATGTTAACGTTAGTTTCCTCACTCGAAAGCGATGTCAGTGACTGGCGAGTCCGGGATTTGAACCCCGCACATACTGATCCGCGGTCTAATATCTTACTAGCATCGCCACTGGCTCCAGCCAGATATATATATATATATATATATATATATATATAATTGCAGGCATATTATATATATAGATATATCTATAATCTATATATAGATCTGATAGAATATATATATATTCTTATTATATATCTATCTATATATATATATATTTATATATTATATCTAATATAATCTATATATATATCTATATTAAGATATAGATAGCTTTATATAATATATATTATATATATATAAATACATATATATATATATATATATATATATCTTATCATCTATATTTATATAGATAATATATATTATATGTATATATATATATTATATATATATATATATGATATTATATCTAATATTATTATATATATTATATATCATTATATGACTAGGACTATTTTTTATAAATAAGTCAGTGCTTGAATTAATTTATTTTCAATTTTATTCTTTATGTACTTCTAAAACATCTCGCCATCTGTGGTATTGCCGTAATTTTTTAATTTTACTTGTAGGCTATTCCAGACAATAAGGTCATGCCAGGAACTCTGCTTACGGGCAGCAGGCACTAGGTCCTGGTCGTGACGGTTCGACCCATACCGATGGACCCGTAGAGGCTCTCGGCGAGCCCAGCCGGCGAGTCCAGACCGACCCTCGACCATCGCTTTCCGCACCATCAGGATCATGTCAGGTGAGGAACCAAACACAGGGTCGGATCCCCATATACCGGCAAATCATAAACGAAGAGGGCTGTCAGGAGAGCGGTCGTGTTTTTCGAGAGTGGAAAGGGTCCAAAGCCGTCCGAAAGACAACAAGGATTATTCTAGGTTTCCGTGACATTGCGCGCAGCGTGGCTGAGGTGGTCGCTGTCACCTCCTGAAAAGGTTTCAGTCCTTGGAAACTGGAGACACGACGATGAGAAGTCCTGACAGAGTAATGCTGCTCAACCCCAAATCTGCTGAGTCAGGGGAGGCTTATGGGATAAGTGACTGTCAAAGCTCCTGGTAAGAATTTTAATAGGTATATTTATTAGATTGTTTAATAACGCTAGGCTATATCGTTATAAGCGATATATCCTATGCTATATCGCTTATAGCATGACGCTAAGACATACTATTACGTTTAGTCGGTTTAGATATTCGACAGCGGATCAGGATGTGCGGGTCACATGGGCTCGCCCCGTCACTGACATCGCTTTTGGTGAGGAAACTGACGGGTTAATACGAACAGGTAGGTATGCTACAAGCCTTTCACTCGCTCGTTGATTGCCAATTTACTAGTTCCAAGGTCTTGAAATTAACAATTAACACAAAAAAATTACAACGTAAAATTAAACTTGTTCCGTTGGTTTTATGCGTCATTTAGTAGATGTTTCTGTATACTAATTTTAGCGTGTTTGCGTTGTTTGATTTGTTTTGAAACGTCTCGTGGCGCAGCAGTGGTAGAGAGCTGCCTCTAATGAGAGGTGGTGGGTTAGAGATACTAGAGACCGGGGGTGGTTCTCTTTCGAATATATAAAAATCTAGGCATGTACACTTGGTGGTATCAGGCCGAGGATAGGGCCCTAATGTCCATTCCCTATCTTGTTCCTCCTGTGCGACCCACCTGATTAAACGGGTTACGCTAAAAAGGAAAGTTTGTTTAAATGGGTTTGGCTTCTGAATGACTACCTGCTGCTATACGTCAACCAGTGCCTGTGTAATGGCAAACGCACCCTGTGATCGAATTGAGAGAATCCGTAAAGGTTTTGATCTTGAGTGGATATGATTCGTGGATCATGGGAATATTGCCTTAGATTTGTATTATATGAACTTATGAATATGTCTTAGTGTGAGTTTGTTCGCATAAGGAAGTATTACAAGTATGATTAGGATTGATTATACTAGTGAAAGAAGATTGGTATATATGTGCCCACATTGTTTAGGTCGCTTGTAATTGAAACTGACAATGTCGCTAAAACTAGCAATTGTATGGTTTTAGTTATTTCATGATTCAAAATGAAATATCTGAATTTCTCTTGGAGTATTTCGGTGATGTAGATGACGTGAAGTGCAGTGATATCTGTAAATAATGCGAAATATTCAGTAATGAGGGTCTTTGTACTCGCAAAGTTACTATGATAGTTATTATGATTTATACTTTTTTGTTTGGCTGTATCGCCACAGGCAAGGAAGGGATATACAGAAATACATTCGTGTTGAATGAGATCCAGTAACGGACGATGCGTGCTAGACAATAGATCCAAAGTCTTCCAAGCGAGCATCAGGGCAGAGTGTGATGGGTGGAGATGTCGAATGAATACGGAGTGTTTTTCTGGCTGGAAGGTATAAGGTAGTTATCAGAGTTTCTATTTCTCCTGCATATACTTCTCTCGTCTAGCACCTCTTTGTCAATTAATGTCATATAATCATAATCATCGTCACTCACATAATCATCATCATCTCCTCACATTATGCATCATATAAAATCATTAATCTCATTATCTATCATCATTATCGCTCATAATCGTCTCATGCCCCCCATCGTCATCATTATCATCATCAGCACCATCATCTTCCCTGCTCTAATGAGAATATAATTAAAATTTATAATGGTATACGTCTAGTCGTCTCAAAATTTTGTTTAATAATGTATTTTTTTTGTTTATAAAATTTTGAAATATGTACAGTTGAAATAATGATATATTTGTAGAATGTCTATATTAGTTTTGGTGGAAAAATTGATCTTAGCTGAATCTTAAGTTCTCAATTTCGTATGGTGTAATTTTAGTACTGTCTGGTACAATTTAAATTTAATAATAACGAAGATGATGAAGATGAGGTAGGAGTAAAATGTAAACGCTTTTTGTCGTGTCTGTCGGTTGTGAGTCGTAAGGTGCAGTAATATTGCAGTGCTATGTAGCAAGTTACCAGTGGATGCTTAATTTCAATAAATTGGAATTCTATGGCACGTGATGGTGTCGCATCAACTTTTAGTAGCATTATATGGGTTTTAAATTTTATGCTTATGAAAACATGTTTACTTTAGATTTTACTGTTGATTCTGACAATAAGAAAAGTATGTAACATGTGGTTGGGAAGCCTGTGCGAGTGCTTTGTTCTTTTTTTTAGTTTGTCTTCGTAGTTGTAGTTTTCGTAGATACGGCAAGACGTCACAACTTCCGATGTTAAGTTGAATAGAATCAAGATGACTCGAAGATTTCGTTAGGTGAAAGTGAAAGTAGTAAATAGTGTTTCATGTGTAATATTAATAGTTTGAAACCCTATTTACATGTCTTAGGTCAATAGGACCAATGTCGTAGGAAGGAGACCTCTTTATCTGAGGGCGGATCTCTTACTCTCATCTATGATGGATACGATATGAAGTCATTTTCGCTGCCAGCAAGCCAACTAAGAGCAAGCCAGGTGGATGTCACTATCAATGAATTAACTTTTATCAATTGTCTTCATTTTCAGATGTAACTATTAATGGCTCCCCTGTACATGTTGGGTTGCTTGAAAAGAGACCAACGTGTAAATGGTACGTGTCGTAGAAGAAAGTGACATAAAAACAAGATCCAAACTAACGGCAGAAGGGCATTTCGGTTGGTGAGAGGTAGGGGGGACTTTAGAAACTGCTAAAAAATTTTAACGAATGGAAAAACTTCAAAAGAAGGTATATTCTTATCCCGCCCAGTTCGAATGGGATTTAAGGGAAGTGATGATGATGATGATGAAACTATTTTAATGGCTCGTGTAGAACGCTTCATGGAGTGCATTAATAAGAGCTGTCTATGACATCGTTATTCGAGTGAGGAAACTGACGTTACTTCGCTTTACCAGATTTTTAGTGATTCATGAAACCACCATTCGTCGGGGCTGCCTGGGGGAAGGAGCTGTAAACGACAGCTTAGAAACTCTGTATGCGATTTCTCGCGTTATTTTGCAATGATCTAATTGGTGATGGCAGTAAGAGGACCCCTTGTAACTAAGTTTGATGTGGTGCGTGAAAAGTGGACATGTGATTTCAGATAGTTCTGGGTGTTTTAAAACGTCTGTCGCTCATATTACTTCCCATTAGGACATCAAATGAGAATCAAAAACAACCCCTGTAAGATAATCTCTGTGTAAAAATATACATTTGCTTTTTTTAAAGTTTTTTCAGATGGACCTATTTTCAGTTTAATTGGTGAAAAAATCTCAGTTGTTTAAAGAATTTTTCTGTTTTGCTTATTTACGTTAATTTTTATGATTGGTCTACTTCAGTCAAAATTGTTTTTTCAAATTTTTGTAAATTAAATTTTCCTAGTTTAACAAATTTTGTTATTTGTCATTTAAATGTCATCTTTAAAATCCTGTCTTTTTATTTGTTGTGAAACTTTCATGGCAAATATTATAAAGGCAAGAATTAATTAATTATACGAAATCTTCGGGAGGTAAAATCCGAAGCCATTGTTTAACGGTCTTTAAAATATACCTTGTATTAAAGTCTTTACCTAAATCAAGAGAAAAAGAGAATTTAGTTAATTATAAGTTTTGAAAAAAAGCGATTAAAAATATTCCTCTGCCTCTGGGAACCGCTTTAGCCAAAGTGCCAATGAAGCAGACTGCATTGAATCGGGAGAGCAATAGACAGTCGCTGCCAAGAAAAGATTTTTCGCGCTTATAACCAGTAAGGCATGGTCATCCTGCTATTTCGTCAATAAAGTCTGATGCGAGGAGAGTGATGGGCCCAGGGTATCAAGGCATAGGCATGAAGATATAGTTGCCAGAGATTTCGGCATATATTCAGAGTTTCCTATTAGCCGCGGCCTACTCTGAGCACCAGCCGCAGCGGCAAGAAAGCCGAGATGCTATGAGAAGTGTACGTAACAGTGAGTCCCAGCTAACACACTTCCCTCTGCCCATGGTATTTGAGAGACACCGTCTCCCCGGACGTTACCATCAGTGCGGATCAATCCCAGGGGCTTTTAATGGGCTGGGATATCGCTCGATCAGGGCGCGCCAGATCAAGTCGTTTCTGAACTGATGTCTGCTGTTCTTCCGCCTTAGTGTTGCAAAATAAATTCTTACTAAATTAAATTCTTACGAAATCATTTTAAATTTTTTGTTCATTCTTAGTTCTCATTTTATGAAGTATTTAATTTTCTAAATAATATAAGCCTTAAAGAAAGGTTTTATTAAGCACAGTGTAAGATTATAGGTTTAGATTAATAATCTGTTTACATAATAATGTATTGAAGCGCTTCTCGATTTCTATATGTATTGTTGTGATATATCACATACGTATTGTTGTGATGTATCATATATGTATTGTTGTGATGTATCACATACGTATTGTTGTAATGTATCATATACGTATTGTTGTGATGTATCATACATGTATTGTTGTGATGTATCATATACGTATTGTTGTGATGTATCATATATGTATTGTTTTGATGTATCCTATATGTATTGTTGTGATATATCATATATGTATTGTTGTGATATATCGTATATGTATTGTTGTGATGTATCATACATGTATTGCTGTGATGTATCATATACGTATTGTTGTGATATATCCTATATGTATTATTGTGATGTATCATAGTGTATCTGAGCTGCGGAATAAAATGGCTGACATAGTCTACCATCAGCTGCACCGCGGTGACAACAGAAACGCTCGACTTAACATACGAATGATTGCACTGCAGCTAAATAGACATTCCTGCTCGATGATGGACTCTATGCAACACTTCGATAAGAACTCTCACAGACTGCAGAAGGATTGTGGTCGCTATCAGAAGAAAACGCCCAAGAAGGCTCTTCATAAGCGTCATTGGCATGAGGAGCATCAGGCAGATGATCATGGAGGTCGACGTCGCGTTTGGAGAAGAGATGGTGATGAAACTCGTAGAGGCAGCTCTAAGCCTCATGTTGGAGTAGACCACCATCACAACGGTACTGATGCTAACGGTCGTGGTAACAGCTCTGAGCAAAGTTCTTCTGATAACGGAAGAAGTCCGCAAACTGGAAAGAATGATGAGAGAGAGATGAATGATCACGATCGTCTAAATGCAGATCACGATGAAGGACATTCTAGACTGGGCCATGTGAGTGAAAGTCAGCTTAACCAGGGAGCCGTTGAACGTTTTGTGCAAGGAAACGGGCGCCATAAACCAGATGACTTCCGTCCTAAACATGATCATACCAAGGATCGTGACGACCATTTTGAACATGACCGGGAACAGTCAGATCAATCTGTCGAAAATGAGCATTTCAAACCTAGTCGCGATGACGAACATTCTTTTGCTGGTTTTAATAAAGATGACAGTAATGATGAAGATGACGATCGTAGATCGAATGGTTGGGTAAGAGAGGATTTGAAGGATCGAATGGATATGAGATTAATTCTGCTGCAGGCTTTGAAAGAGCTTCCACTGCGTGACGTGGTGAGTTATATCTCTATGGTATTAATTGTTTTCAGCTAAAACTAAAGTCATCAATGCAATGTTGTGTACATATGGATATATTGCTAAATTAAACTTTTATTTACACTTATCTCTCTGTCTCTTTAATTTTCGTCAAAGTTTCAGATCCAAGACACTTAATTCTAATCGTAGTCTGCTGTAGCACTCCATAATGGGCACTCCTTCGTTTCGATCAAAAAGTTAATTCCTTTACAAAGGGTTATGTTTTATCCGCAAATAAATGTAGCTTATTGCTTGAGAAAATATGTCTTCCGATGTGGTTTACATTTACTTTCCGCAGTTCTTGCTTAGTCGTATTGTATTGTATTGTATTAAGACGACAGTTGTGTATGGTATATATCTTAGATGACAGTGTGTATTGTATATATCTTAGATGACAGTGTGTATTGTATTTATCTTAGATGGAGGTTCAGCAGACTCTCTCTGCACTTGTGGCAGTGACGGCTGTGGGAGACGAGGTAACTATTGAGTAATTCTGACACACTTATAGTCGTGCTCTTTAACTTTTTTGCTATTTTAAATGGCAGCAAAGCCGATATGAACGTCAATTTTATCTCTCGAAAGCGATATCAGTGACGGGCGAGCCCAGGATTTGAACCCACACATACTGATCCCGTGGTCAGGCATCTTACCGACATCGTCACTGGCTCCAACCAAATATTTAAGATTTAATATGTTGTAACTCTGTCATTTAAAATTAAATAATTCTCCATCATACGAAAACTTGTTTATTTAATCGTTGCTTTATAGTTTCTCTACTTACTGGGTGAAGGTAGCATCATAGTGCGCCATAAGCCACGGGTCATGTAGTCAGGTGATCGATGAAAATCTAATTAAAAATGTCATCATGCTAACTGTAAGCAGTCACTTCATTGACGTCAATTGCTCTAACTACCTTCTGTTTTATTTCTACTTCTACTGAACTTATTTTAATTAATTTAAAAAAATAAAAAAAAACAATTTCTAATATTAAGTAACTTTATGCATACATTTAGGTTCTAGTTGTATCTATTGTACAAAATATGTAAATTCTTTTTCAATTTAGACGCTTCTTAGCGTGTGCAAGACTTTGATTATGTTGTTCTTATTGAACAGTGTTAGTAAAGAGTCTTTGTGCATTTGTTTGTCTTATGGCTCGATTTTGTCATGGTGTTGTTTACAGTTGAACAGCACCAGCTTGGAGCTCGCTGCCACTCTGGCGCTTTCCAAAATATGTAATTTTTTCAATTTAGTCGTTTCTTTTCGTGTGCAAGACTTCGATTATAGTATTCTTATTGAACGATGATGTTCTTGTCTTTGTGAATTTGCGATCCTCGATGTTGTCGAGGATAAACAAATTACAGTTGTTTATCGTACTGCTGTTGTTTACAGTTGAACAGCACCAGCTTGGAGCACGCTGCCATTCTGGCGCTCTCTGCCTCTAACGAGTCTGTCAGACTGCTGCGTCACTACGAGAACACCGGCATCTACAATCTGTCGAGGCTCTCTATGGAGAGCATGAGCAACGTTCTGTACGGTGGAAATAAATCCGCTCCTCAGCCTCGAGAAAGACTCGAACATCAACCGTCAAACATAGAATCGTCGAAGAATCGAAGCGGACTTCGAATCGTTCGACATTCCATTAACGTTATTGAGGAACTTTTGAAGGTTTGTTGGTGGTGTCATAGATATTTTATAATGTTTGAAATATAATGTCTGATTGCGTGCTAAGATCATGTAATTCACTAATTTCTTCTATGGCAATATGGAAGTGCTATTTGGAACGAGCATCTGCCATTGATCTGTGTATATGTAGTAGATGTTAAATTCTATTTCTAATCTTATTATATAAATTTTTGAAGTATGCATATATTTTAATGTCTGAAAATTATAATGATATAGTTTGTAATTGTTCATATGGGGCATTGGTTGAGCCCATCGATGGCATGGTAGGAGATGTGCAATTCTTTTCTGATCGTTCGGAGTTAATGGGGCAAAATACCTGAAAAAGTTTAATGGGAGAGCATTCATCTTTTTTAACTGCCATCTGATTTTGGATTTAGTAAGCTGGTTTTTATGTATTTACGAAATGTTAAAATTGGCATCACTTTTTTGGTAGATTGAAAGATATAAAGCTATGCGGGATTTGGTGTCAGTTTTGATTGTCTTCTTATATACTATTGATATTCATTGAATTACTCTATATAGTCCTCAATTATATTCGTGGTCGTATAAAAATTTCCCGACCCTAGCAAAACTGGAATCCTAGGGAAGATGATGAGTATGATGATGTTGTATAGAAATTAATCAATTCAGAAACTACAAACGGTTCTTTGATATATCTACAAATTTCAACATTATTTCTTTGATAATTCTTTTGCTGTAGACGAAGTTGAATCAGATGCAGACACTGGACGGCACAGTGTCGCAGACAACAGAAGAACTTTCTGCCTACGCCCTTCGCTCGGACTCCATGATCAACGTTGGATACGCAGGTGCAAGATTCACAGTACCCACTCTCGTGCTGCACCGCATTCGATCTCTTCCTGGCCACGCAGTCAAATCTGCTCCAAACTGTAGCAGTGGGGTAACAGGGTGTCACGTTACGCTGAAAGAAGGGTCGTCGATGAAGGTCGCCTCGAGCAGCGCTGGGCACGATGACGATGATGAGGATGGGTTCGAGGATGAAGAGGATTGCTTTCAGGCTAATCTTGTTACGTTTAAGGACAATCCGTACTTGTCACAGGAACAAGCCAATGTGCAGAATGCCAGTGTGCCGAACATTGCTGAGTCAGAGGTGTGTGCTGCTCTGAATCTGCTCTCGTTAGCTTGTCTCTGCTGGTTAAGTTCTATTTAGATAAGTTAGTGTCTCTAAATAAAGGCGATTTACTGGCTTTCAATGAATCAATTAATAAAAATTCAACTTCGAATAAGTAACTGTTCGTTTGAATGATTGAAATGATCGTATGAATGATTGAAATGATCGTATGAATGATTGAAATGATCGTTTGAACGATTTAAATGATCGTTTGAATGATTTAAATGATCGTTTGAATGATTTAAATGATCGTTTGAATGAAGTAAATGATCGTTTGAATAATTTAAATAATCGTTTGAAGGATTAAGATGATTTTAGAGTGATCTAAGTGATCGTTTGAATGAATTAAGTGGTTGTTTGAATGACTTAAGTGATCGATTGTTTTGCACTGTTTGAATGATTTAAGTGATCGATTGTTTTGCACTGTTTGAATGATTTAAGTGATCGATTGTTTTGCACAGAACTACGTTTCATCAGATGTTGTCTCTCTCTCATTGCTCTCTTGTGATGGCAGACCACTGGCAGTCAACAATCTAACAGAAGAGGTGGGGCTGATTGATATCATCATCACGCAGGAACAGGTTTCTAACGGATCTGTTGCTCTAGCAGTTTTAATCCTAACTTTATATCAGAAATTCTCTCCTTGATTTAACTATATTGAAAGAGTAACGGAGAATCTGACTCGTGAGTACAATTGATCTAATATTTATTTATATTTTGCCTACTCGTATAATGTTAGCGAAACAGGCCTTTTATTTACAGAATTAATCCTTTTTTAAGTGATAATTCTTGTACCCTTGCAGTAATTAATATATAATAGATCTAGCCAGATAGCATCTCGGCTTTCTATCAGACCTTTTATACTAATTCTATACTGATTGATCGATCTATTGTTTTTGATTGATTTAATATATAGATTAATTGATTAATCGATCGATTGATTGATTACATGACGTAATGACACACTGGGTCAGGAAGCACAGATGCTGGTTTAAGACCCATTTCCTCCTTTCTCTACATGGTTATGGTAGTCTTTGCCTTTTGATGGCGCATCAATTGCAGCCTGCGCGGATTTACGAATAATCTTTCATCACTCTGGGACTTTTTTCTTCAAAGCTGTCAACACTCGATCTTCCAAGGCAGTCACTCACAAAGTACTAACCGAGGCCGATGTAGTTTAACTTCTATTATTGACGCACAACTAAACCAAGTGCGCTAAATCCTGACTTCCCGATTGATGGCATGATTGACTATTAGTTGATTTATTGATGGATTGATCGATTAATTGATTGATTGATTGATGGATTGATCGAGTAATTGATTGATTGATTGCTGGAGTGATCGATTAATTGATTGATTGATTGATGGATTGATCGAGTAATTAATTGTTTGATTGATTGATTGATGGATTAATAGATTAATTGATTGTTTGATTGATTGATTGATGGATTGATCGATTGATTGATAGAGGCTGGAGACAGAGAGCGAGTGGGTGGAGTTGAAGAGGCAGGACATGCACGTGCATGAGTTCAAAGTCTCTCAGGATCTCTCAGCAGGACGCTTCCTCCACATAGATCTCCAGCTCAGCGAGGGCACGCCCGGGCTGCGTCTCTTCCCCCTCATGATTCTCTTCAAGTGAATAGCCTGCTCAATTTCTCTCTCCCTCTTTCTTCTCTTCTTCTCTATCTCTCTCTTTCTCTCTTTTTTATTCTCTTATTCTCTCTCTTTCTCTCTCACTTTCTCCCTCTATCATTCTCTTATTCTCTCTCTTTCTGTCTCGCTCTCTCCCTCTCTCTCATTCTTTCTTTCTCTTTCTCTCTCTCCGTCTCCTCTTTCTTTTTCTAAATCTCTCTCTCTCTTTTTATCGCGCTCTCTCTCTCCTTATCTCTCTCTCTCTCTCTCTCTCATTCTCTCTCATTCTCTCTTTCCCTCTCCCTCGTTCACTTTTACAGCAAAGCATTCTTGCTGAATTTAATGAATTGTAAAGGTTGCTATCTGACAGCTATGCTGGCTTATTTGCAATTTATTTATGGTTCACCCTCGAAAATTGGATAGATCTAATTAGTCACAATAACTGCAATTATAAGAGATTGATTATATCGCCGAAGGTGTATTAATAAATGCATAATCCAAACCATAGAATTACTAGTTTTTTTCAAACGGCGCAACAAATGGTAAATTCTTCTTTAGTCTTTTTACGCAATTTGCTTAATATTTTGTATCTACACATTGAATTTAATATTAATACAAGTGTCTTTGCATTATTTTATCATTTTGCATAGTTTTGTGTTGCATTATTTGCAGTCCTGATGAAGCACCAACCCTCGACACTTACAACCGGAGTTGGACATTTCCAGCGTATCAGCAATCCATAAATCTTCTGCTAGAACTGGACACTCTAACCTCTCAAGGGCAGTCTACGAACCTGTCGCACTATATAGCCGTGCTGGATGGCTCGTACAACAGGGGCAAGCAGAGACCGGATCAGTCCACGTCGAGGAACTACCGGATCCGGATATGGTCCGGACGCTGTGTCTACTGGAACGAGATTGACCACCGGTGGTTGAGTGACGGCTGCTACCTCGATCCTCAGTCCACCTTCCAGCAGTCCCACTGCAGGTGCTCTAGTAGTGGTATTTTTTGGATTCAATGAAAAAGATGTTTGATTTTGACTTGAATGATTGATGAGATTTAAATGTCTGATGCATATATTTATTTGTTGATTGATATGATGTTTGCATGATGTGCCTGTGTACTGTGATTTCTCTTGTATTTTTTACTTTGGTTCTATTAAACTTTAAATTATTATTAGTAAAACTAGATCTTAAACTTTAGAAATATTTATTAGGTGCCAGTGGCTGGAGCCAGTGGCGATGTCGGTAAGATATTCGACCGCGGATCAGTATGTGCGGGGTTCAAATCCTGGGCTCGCCCGTCACTGACATCGCTTTCGAGTGTGAAAACGGATGTTAACATTAATTTTATTAGCTTTTTGGATAAAAGACAGTTTTTTCCTTTTGCGTCATCGATCAAGGCGGAGATGTTGCCAGTGTTCAGCTTGATTGACGTGTTTGGATAGCAGTAATGAAGTTTACTTTTGAGAACGATTACGACTGTACTTATACAATCAGCAATTAAAAACGTTTAGACAGTATAATGCAATTTATACTGTTAATTTATTTTCATATCTATGTTTATATTTATGCAATTTTATTTCTGTTATTAATACTTTTTTGGAATTGTATTGCTATCGGGTCGTTATTTGATATTAGTTTAGCGGATCCATTCTGGCTGAGCTCGTTGCTTGTTGATAAGTTGTTCGACAGTTGATCAGTAGGTGCCTGGTTCAAATCCGGTGCCCCTACAATCACAAACGTACTGACGAGCAGGAAACTGACGTTCAAGTCGCCTTTGGCTTTGATGTTTATATACAGTGTATGGATTGCTCATAATAACTTGTAATTGTAACGGATTGAATTATTTGTTTATTATCTTAATTATTTAATTATTTGTTTAATAATTAATTATTTATTATCTTTTCAGATGCAATCATTTAACGAGCTTCTCGTCTCGTCTCTCTGTCGCCGCGTCCTCTCTTCTCGTTCTCGGTATCGAGCAATTCTTCATGTACGTAATTCTTACATGTACTTGTTTGTACCGCACGTATTGCAAAAAACTGCAGCTTAGTGTTATACTTTTTAATTCACTGGAATTAGCGTCCCTTCCGCCATCTGACTATGATGTAAGGGACAGATAGCATTACAAATGTTTTGTATCTTTGCGCGAAGGAGATTGAAAATGGTTTAAATGAAGTGATAGCAAATGTGGTTTTACTCTTTATGTACGTGAATCCATCAGTGGTAATTTTAAATATCAGCATTTATTGTCTCACTTAATAAAATACTGTGCAAGCAAATTATTAAGCTGTTGTTACGGAAGCAATATGATGTTTGCATAATGTATCTCTATGCTGTGATTTCTTTCTTATATTTTAACTTTGGTTCTAATAAACAACAACATATATCTATTTTATTTAGCTGTTTTGGATTCATTTTGAGTACAGAAAGCTTTATTCGACTGAAACCACCAAAGCTTTTCTCTAATTTATGTACCACAGCTGTTAATTTGTTAGCAGTTATATAGGCCTACCATAACTGTTAACAACTCACAACTGTTTACACGTAGGGTGCATATTCTTTTATGCATATTTTATTTTTTTTATATTTTCGTATCTTTTCCTTAATTCCCTTTATCTTTGAACTGATTTTCTGGATTTTGCAATATGCACCGTTTTGGGACCTTCAATTTGCTCATAGGCTTGATTTTGTCTCAATAGTTCTCGATGTTGTCATTGATGACTTTAGCACTGTAATTGTTGTTATTATTATATTATTCGTAGACAATAATATGTAAGATTAGTACTATACGTAGACTGCCCTGTTGTGTTGCAGTGCTGTGCTGAACCCTAACGTTCCCATATCTATGGCGGCGTTGTTTCTGCTCTATGCTGTACTTCTGCTCTTTGTTATTAAACTTGATCTGCACGACATGGCTAAGCTCCGCCCAATTCCACTGATTGACAACTGTAAAACCGATCGGCAGAAGTATGCTGTCACATTAGGTAAGCGATGTGACCCATTTGCTAATTAGTTTTATATTCATTTGTCCTTGATACTATAGCTTTTGTTATTCTGTTTCGTTATTTCCGCAAATGGGAGTTACGAGAAAACAAGATTCAAGTAATTGCCGTGTAGCTCGATGAAACCGCCGATAATTTTGAATCTGTTTGACTTATATATTGCTATATGAAGACTTCGGTAATTTAGTGTACATTTCTTAGGAATTAGTTTAAAATGTTAGTTTTAGAACTTAATATTTTTACATTGATTTTATAATAGACCATGACATGCGTTCTGTAACTGTATTTTGGAACCAATGTTTTACGTTAAATGATGACGATCTGGTCGGTATTGTCAAGTTACATATAAATTTGTTTTATTAATCTGGGATAAGCATATAATAATGATAATTATTATAATTAATCTGGGATAATTATGATAAGCTTGATTTTGGCCTGTGTTGAAAATTTATAGAACTGTTAGCTTAGATGGTTCGTTCTGGCAGTTACAGATATGTCATTGTTTATTCAATATTTTAAAATAATATAAATAAAATAAAATAATGACAAATGTTTAGATGTATGTTTAGGGTGAGTTTTGCTAATTATAATTAATTTACTAGATTTAGAAAAATATATGTCAATACGTGCAACTATTGCCATTTTCTATCTAGACCCCTCCTTGTCGACCCGAATAGGAATTTACGGCAAGATAAAAGGAAGTTTTTTATGTCAATACGTCCAACTGTTGACACTGTACTGCTCAAAGTACCCCTTTTATTTTGTTCAAGCTAGAGCCCAAAAACCAAGTTAAACGTCAGTTTCCTGCGCGAATGGCATAAGAGAGAGAGAGAGAGAGAGAGAGAGAGAGAGAGAAAGAGAGCCATGTTTATTCATAAAAGCAGTGTCAGATATCAGAAACATTATTCTAACAAACATCGTGCGCAAAATATAATATGTCAGTGACGGAGAGAGCACTGGGTTTGAACCCTGCGTCGACTGATCCTCTGTCGAACAACTTTCCTACAAGCAACGAGCTCAGCCAGAATGGATCCGCTAAACTAATATCAAATAACGACCCGATAGCAATACAATTCCAAAAAAGTATTAATAACAGAAATAAAATTGCGTAAATATAAACATAGATATGAAAATAAACTAACAGTATAAATTGTATTATACCAGTATTTCTCATTCCAATATTTGTAACTCTAGAATGCGTAGGTGAAAGCGTTGTTGGAAAGAACTGACACTTAAAACGTTTCTCTATTATGTGTTCAAAGCTTCAGAGAAAGCTTTAATTTTATATCATTTTTGAAACTTTTAATAGAAGCATGATTTTAATTTTAATTTAAGCAGAATTTTTAGCATGATGATGATATTATATTCGCAGAAACTGGTTTTCGGCATAATGCTGGAACTACAGCCAAGGTATATTATACTCAATTTTTGTGCATATCTTATATGAATTAATAATATGTATTGACAGTATTATTTCACTGATCTCAGACATTACTTATATTATTTCCATAGCATGTAAATATTTAGAAACCTAATAAATCAATCAATGAGAATTTAACGTCCTTTTCCTCGGCATAAGGCAATGCCAGGGACGTTAAGCATTTCGCATATAAGTTTTGTCAGGTAGCCTTTTTGTGAACAATGAGGGATTGACTCCCAGAAATCCTTTGTTCTGCAGTTGATACTAAGAATGAATTTGGGCGTGAGACAGGAGAAGGAGGAACGTACAACCTATGACAAGTTCAGACGCTGTGTGTTCCTACTGAAACGTCAGACTTGTGATTTTACTTACCATTGAATGCCTGACATAAGCATATACAGTTTGCCCGCTCATGATATCAAGAGAAGATATCAAGGGCAATAGAATGTCATAATAGCGTAGGGGTAACGTCGTGATGTTTTAAATGACAGATTTTGAAGTGAATTTAACCCTTGTGGTTTCGAATCCCAGCCTAGTTGATCTGAGAGTAAAATCTCGGGCATGCACAGGACTGGTTATACGGAAAATGAGCAAAATTGCCCAACGGTTTAAACATGTGGTAATATAAGTGATTGCTATCAACATAGTTGATGATCTCAAATTATATGTGAGATTATCAACTATGTTGATAGCATACTAGATTTACAACATAGTTGATAGATTTACAACATAGTCGAAAATCTCAAATTCTCATCGTAATATGGGCTGAATTAATTATTTACATTGTTAATTTTGTTAATATTAGCTTAATTTATTATTTACATTGTGAAGTAGTTAATATTGACTGAATTAATTATATACATTGTGAAGTTGTTAATATCGATTTTGTACCACATTTAGAAAGAGAGAGAGAGAGAGAGAGAGAGAGAGAGAGAGAGAGAGAGAGAGAGAAAAGAGAGAGAGAGAGAGAGAGACAGATTAATATTGGCTATTAACTTGAGTCATTACAGATAACTTTGCTAGCATTACTATTGTTGTTTTGTGAGGGTAGGTGAGCATAGTGCTGCACGGAGAGTACGGGATGAGCGAGACTAGAGAACTGCTGAGTCAGGCGGGACAGCCGTTGTTTGAGAGAAATTCTCGAGACACTTTCTATCTGACGTAAATACCTGAGTTGTTCTCTCGCTCTGCAGAATGATTGCTTATTTTACTTTGTAAATACTTAATTTAATGAAAAAATGAGAGTGAAATTAAATAAATGTAAATTAATGACTAAAATGATGGTGAAATTAGTAAAATGGAATAAACGAGGGCCTAAAATTAAATAAATGAATGAAATTTATTCAGTTTAAAGTTAAAAATGTTCATCATCATCATCATCATCATCATCATCATCATCATCATCATCATCATAGTCATTATTCCTTGAATCCAAGTTTAACTAGGATGGGGATTAAAACATAGTTTAGTGGCAACTTTTGGAGCCTATACGTTCTCTAACCGAATGCCCTTTCTGATGTTGGCTGTTGTCTTAGTGCTTTGACGCTTTTTAAGATTCCACGGTTGGTGTATTCTTCAGTAACCCGGACACAACACGAGAAAATAAATTAAATATTATTTATAATAAACTTGAACTACTTTAAACTGCTAATTCGATACTGGCTGTGGTCACCGTATAGCTTAGCCCTGAATTCATACGCACAGGGTTCAACTAGTTAGAACTGGTTGATGTGAGTAGTGCAAAGTGTTATTCAGAAATGGGTTGAAATACTTTACTGTTGAATTACTTTATGACTTTTCTTTTGCAAACATATTTTTATCAACACTTACGTCTGTTTGGAAGTATTTTTTATTGACGTCTACTTTATATTTTTATTGATTAAACTCTACAACTCAGAATCTCTCTCTCTTAGTGCACTGCCTACTGGCAGGTCCATTGTATATAATGGCTCTACTCATCTCTATCTTCCGTTTTCCTCTTCACGTCCACATACGAGTAGATCTTTAAATCATCTATAACATTCCTTTTGATATACCATTATTCATGGGGGATTCTGCTTATGACGAGGTGGGCCCCCTGTGCCTTCTTCAGCTTCGACTAACATTTACTGAAAATATTAATAACATTTACTGAAAATATTAATAACATTTACTGAAAATATTAATAACATTTACTGAAAATATTAATAATATTTACTGAATACAACTCTGAATATATTTGATTAAAATGCTATTTAAGAGATGCTATTTTGCGCTTCGTGTCTTGTGTAAAGGTTTCCGGACAGTCTCGGGCCAATCTTCAAGGTTCAACTGTGGCACAACAATGCGGGTGCCTCACCTAGCTGGTACCTGAGTCGAGTGGCCGTCTACGACTTGTGCACCGGTAAGTGTCGTTGTTGTTCGCTCTCACGACGACACCGTAATGCCGACATCCTCTATTTTCCGTTTTACTTCCAGCTAGCGCAATAGTTCAGAGGCTGTTCTTACCAGGAATCCCTTAAACGTCGTCTTGTATCTGGTCAGCTACTCAGACTGCATCACTATTGATTAGGTTTTCAATTGTTGATCGAACAATATTCATCACTTTGACATGGTTTCGCAAGAGGATACTGACGTTAAACTAGGCTTTTGAATTCAGCGGTTTTTTATTTTTCTCTTCTATGTTGTTAGTGAATAAATAATCACTATATTATGTATAATTATATATGTATATAAATATATATATATATATATATATATATATATATATATATATATGTATATGTATATTATTATATATACAGGGTGAGTAAAAAAAAGATTACGCCTGCAAAAAGTTTGAATATCTCAGGCTATTGTTAACATTTTCCAATAAAACTTTTACCAATTACTAAAGGACTAATTTCTGATGGGGTGGCCAATTTTCATCCATTTTGGTACATAGACAGGCCAGTTATGCAAGTTTCAGCAGAGCAACCCCCCTATTTTTACCTAAAAATGGCGTAAAGCACCTCCTGCAGTTCTGTCTTGTTTTTAGGCTTCGGCTGGTGTTTCTGATAGAGATGCAGCATGGTTCCCCAGATATGGTAATCCAGAGGATTATGATCGGGTGATTTTGGAGGCCATTCATTCTTCTTGATGTAATCCGGGTTTCTCTCGCTGATCCTTTCCTGTGCATGACGAGAGGCATCAGCCGGAGCACCATTCTGCTGAAAGATGCAACCATTTGGTAGAAGAGCATGGCAATCATCAAACAGCTCCGGAAGCAAAGTACTGACGTAATACTGAGAGTTCAACCTTACCTTCTCGTCAATGAAGTGCAATCTGCCCTTACCGTTGTAGCAAACGCCATTTTAAGGTAAAAATGGGGGGTTGCTCTGCTGAAACTTGCATAACTGGACAATCTATGCACCAAAATGGATGAAAATTGGCCACCCCACCAGAAATTAGTCCCTTATTAATTGGTAAAAGTTTAATTTACAAATATTAACAATAGCCTGAGATATTCAAACTTTTTGCAGGTGTTATCTTTTTTTTTTACTCACCCTGTATATAGATAATTATATATATATGTTCATGTATATTTGTGTGCATGTAATTTTTTACTTAATTCATTGCTATAATGTTATAGTTTGTTACAGGCAGACTGCGATTTTACTATATGATTCCTGATATTTTGTGGTAATCAGTAGATTAATGATGAGAATGCTGTTTAGTAAGTTGCACAGACTTACTTTTTTTATTTATTTTAGTCATTTTAACCTACTTCATTGATGTATAAATTAATTACCTTTCATGTTAGTCTTTTACTGTTCCTGACAGATGCTTTCAATACAATTAAATAAAATCTTTATATGAAGTTTATGTTTCAAACAGAAACGCTCACTGAAGCTTTTATTGAATCTTGTTTAATTCTGTTTAGATGAAACCTATTACTTTATCTGTGAGAAATGGTTTGCTGTGGAAAAAGAAGATGGGAAAGTTGAACGTGAGATGATGGTAACAGAAAAGGGACTAGATTTTAGAAAGGTAATTACAAACACGCATCAAACACATATAATCAAGTTGACTATTTATCATCATCACTATCGTCCCTTGAATCCCAGTTTAACTAGGGTCGGGATTTTAAAATTTTTGTAGCTGACTAATAACAATAATAAAAAAATAGAAGTAATAAAATAATAGTAATAATAATAATAATAATGATAACAAAGCTGACTAATAAAAGTATAGACTCTCGACCCAATAAACTTTGTCGCATCACACTTTATATAATAGGCAGGAGGACCAGCGCCGTTACTGGTGATCAACGTGAGAAAGCTTTTCTCTGACAGCAACTGTCTGCCTATTGCTCTCCAGCGATTCAATGCAGTCTGTTTCCGTGACACTTCGGCTAATGCGGCTTCCCAGAGTGCAGAGGATTTATTTTAACCGCTTCATTTTTTAGCTTCTAATTAAATAAAGCCTCTTTTTATCTAATTTCTTAAGCCAGGGCTCTATACAATCCAGGGCATTAAAAAATTTAAACATATTGTTATACTAATTTAACTTTTGTCTATGACAAAGGTGCTGAAGACAAAGAGTACTCAGTACAGTACTGACTATCATCTGTGGTTATCGGCCTTCATCAAGCCGTCATTCAGTCGGTTCACGAGAGCTCAGAGACTGAGTTGTCTGCTGGCTCTAGTCACGTCATACACAGCTCTGTCTGCTCTCTGGTACAGCAGACAATATGTAGAGGTCAGTTTATATGATATCCTCTAACGTTAAATTGTGAGATTGATATTTGATTTTGCTACGTTTGTATGAATCAGGGTTTTAGGGGTTCTCATATTGTTATCTGCATTGGACACAGCTCTTATGTAATGCTTGTGTTCAAGAATAGTCATGATGATTTAATATTAGTCTTATGTACTGCTGTAGAAAATTCTCTCATCTTCTGCATTGTATGTTGAAATTAGATATAGATTCGTCTGCTTTCAAGTTTTTATTTTCTGTCACACATTTTAGGTCGATAAAAAGATCAATTGATTTAATTTCATTCTTATGTTACTTATGTAAAATGAGTGCATTTTTAGTGATTTCTGTTTATTTTATGTCTATAAGTAATATCGTTTGCTTATAATGTGCTTATGCTTATACCTTGCATTGTTGCAGGAGTCAAGTAAGTGCAGACTTAGTTCTTCAGTACCTCTGTAAATATAATTTGTAGCTAACTAAATGCATGTACAATATCTGCATTTTGCTTGCGATTCTTTTAAGTACCGGGGAGAATTCAGTTTTATCGACATCTCGTGGAAGTCTATTGTAGTAGGAGTGATCATCAGTCTCGTTGTTCTCATACCAAATCTTCTCGTTGCTCTTCTCTTCAGAATCTGCAAGGTAGGCAGCTCTGTCTACCTCTAATCTGTACTCTTGTTTACTATTGTTCTAGCTCTATCTACCTCTAATCTGTACTCTTGTTTACTATTGTTCTAGCTCTATCTACCTCTAATCTGTACTCTTGTTTACTATTGTTCTAGCTCTATCTACCTCTAATCTGTACTCTTGTTTACTATTGTACTAGCTCTATCTACCTCTAATCTGTACTCTTGTTTACTATTGTTCTAGCTCTATCTACCTCTAATCTGTACTCTTGTTTACTATTGTTCTAGCGCTGTCTTTAAAACTTCTTGCAGATGGTTCAAATCTATTTGTAGCAGGCAAAAATCTTATTGAATTGTACAAATCAGCTAATTTGGTCTGCTCTCAAATAAGCCTCTGGTTCAAATTCAATCGATTAACAGTAAATTGCACAAAATCGGCGTATATACTATTCCATCCTAAAATTGACGACGACAGTTTTGTTAAATCTAATGATCTTTGCAACAAACTAAATAACAGCCTAATTAATAGGGTTCATGTTACGAAATTTCTTGGAATACTACTTGATGATAAACTCTCCTTTAAAGATTTCATTAATTTTCTAGTCTCAAAGGTGAATAGTCTAAATGGCATGCTCTACAGACGAAGAAACTTAATTCCCATGAACTGTCGCAGAGATCTTTATTTTGCCCTCATTCATTCAAGAATTCAATATGGAATTGAAATTTATGGTAAAACTTCTTTAAATCTGTTACGTCCACTCCAAATCTCTTGCAATAGAGTTCTAAGAACCTTGCAAAATCAGCACAAATTCTATCATGTTAATCAATTATTCATTAACTATGGCACTCTACCACTTTTTCAACTTTATAAATTATCTGTCTGTAAAATTATCTATAAGAGTCTCAGTTATAATGGTGTAACGTCGATAGCCGTTAGAGATATTTTCAGCACTCTACAGTTAAGTCATCCTTATGATGCCAGGCTATGTAACACTAATTATATATATACAAATTCTAATCCTACCTTTTTTAAATCCTATATTTATGATTGCATTTTGGAATGGAACAAAATCCGTACAGTGATACGTAATTCTCACTCGGTTAAATCGTTTGTAGCCAAATTAAAGAGCTACTTTAGTTCATTGTTATTATAAATTCAATTGTCATAAGCATTAAATTAATTTGCAATAATACAATATTATGGGATTGGATTTGTTGAGTGCGTTTCAACATTGATTATTTTGATTAGTTTGTTCGTTGAAATCGTATACTGGGCTATCTTGTTTAATTATTTATGGAATTTTTCTTAAGTTTCAATTTTGAACTAATTAAGTGCTACGCTGTGTTTCTGTTTAGTTCTCTGTGTTTCTCTGTAGCGGTTCTCTGAACCTCAGATTTTTCGGCAGAAGCAAATTAATATTCTCTTTTTAAATTCCTGTTGTTATTATTGCAAACTTTATGAACTAAAATTTACTTTACTTGTATTTCAGGTTTATTTCGATTACCTAGTTATTTTTCAATTTGTATGATTGAGGGGTGGTCAACTAGATAGGTTACTTGTAACCTCTTTGACGGCCTTGCTTGAGTATGTCACTGCATATTTTGAGTGTATAGAAATAAACATAGTTCTCTCTAGTACTCTCTCTATCTACCTCTAATCTGTACTCTTACTTGTTTGCTATTGTACTTTTATAGTACTGTATTCTGTACTATTGTATCCTGTACAATTGTATTTTTAACATTGTATAAATTTGTGTATCTTAAATTTATGTAACTAGTATTGACCAGTTGATCATAATTTATATATATAATATAATATAAAATATAATATATAATAATATAGTATAAAATAATAGTGTTGATCATAAATTAGTATTCCTAATTTATGAAGGTAACTAACTTCCCCGTTTTGTGTCCAGGTTGCTTGAAGAATAAACCAACCTTGTAAATATGCACGTGTCGTAGAAGGCAACGTAAAAACTAGATCCAAACCAACGTCAGAGAGGGCATTCGGTTGGTAAGCGCCTGGGCTCCAGAAATTGCTAAAATATTTTAACGAATAGATAAACTTTGACTGTAGATTATTATTGCATGACCCTGATTAAAAAGGGATTTAAGGGAAGATGATGATGATGAAAGTAACTAACTATGTGTGTATGATGTCCTATGTTGTATTCTTCTATTTTCGTTCGCTTGTTGTAGGTCCGTAAGAATCAGTTTGTTGGTAAACCAATCCAAGAGAAGAAAGAAGAATCAGAAGATCGTTCTGTCATAATGGACGAAAACTCTGAAACTATTGACAGAAATCACCGTGCGGGATGGACAGCAACAACATCAGTGTTTGACCAGACGCTGCTAGCCTGGCAGGCCCTGCAGGAGTGGGCTGAGAGGACCTGGACAAAGCGATTCCACCAGTCTCCAGTGAGTGGAAGCACTCAGTCCGTCGACATACATCACATAGGCACGCTGTCGACGTACGGACGGGCAAACGGCAACAACGACAGGCAACAGGTTATTTACGAGACAACGGATCAAGACGACAAGAAGTACAACTCGGATAATGGTGGCCGTAGCAGCAGGCGCGGTGATCACACTGACATTGAAATGACCCGGATGCAGAATAATAGCGAAATGCCTGCGGATATGGAGAGAAGTCTGAGTGATACCGTTGAGAATGAACAAAGAGGAGGTAACTATGATGCTGCCTTGTAGTACTAGCACCGTTGTAATAGAGTTAAATCTACCATATGAACTCTTGTATTACCTTATTTTACTAGCACCGTCGTGATAGAGTTAAATCTACCATATGAACTCTTGTATTACCTGATTTTATTAGCACCGTCGTGATAGAGTTAAATCTACCATATGAACTCTTGTATTACCTTGTTTTACTAGCACCGTCGTGATGGAGTTAAATCTACCATATGAACTCTTGTATTACCTTATTTTACTAACACCGTCGTGATAGAGTTAAATCTGCCATATGAACTCTGACTTTGACCTTGATCTTGACAGTGACCTTCATACATTGACCTTAACATTGTCTTCCTGACAATGATATTTCAGAAAGACAATGAAAGACAACTTCTGAATATGTGTTTTGTTTGTGCAAACTAGTTCGTTTAGCATATACTATTGAAACGTCTTTGAAATTAACTTGGAGCTATTAAACTAACTTAAACACATTATATTATATTGTGCTGAAAATCCTACAATGGCTTCATCTTTGATAACAACAAATCTTTCAATGAAAACATACTGCACAGGTGAAGCTGATGATCAGAATAGAAGACTTTCGAACAAGGGCTCGATTGTATCGAGTTTCATGGACGATGTCTACAAGAAGGATTCAGATTGGGGGCATGAGATTAGGAGATTCATTGGGGAGGATAAATCGTCGCCATCCTGCACCCCTTCAGATAGCGGTCGAGCCAATGGCTCATCGTCCTATTTTCAATGTGCCGCCGGGGGAGGCTTGGGGACTTCAGGGTCCCAGCACCCCCTCCAACCCCCTTCATACGGTAATATAAACAACTCGCAGGCCAGGCTGCGCTATGGGTCGGATAGGTCGAAGTCTAATAAGTCCATGACCAGGTCACAAACGTCAGGCCCTTCAAAGCTTCCAAGTTTTGACGAGAGAAAGGTACGTATAGTGTACTTGTATGTGTTTGTGTCTTGGTGTGTATGCGTGTGTATGTCTGTGTGTGTCTGTGTTTGTGCGTGCTCACGTCAGTGCGTATGTGTGAAAGCCATTAAAATTACAGAGAAAAAAATTGTTAATACCTAAAGTAGAGTTCATGCGAGATACGGAAAATGGTTAGCCTTAAAATATGTGGTAAAGTTTGGGTGTTTTCGATGATATTTTTCGATTATGTGGTTGTCACGTTATTTTCCGTGTCGTATCCTGACCACTATAGAATAGACCTAGCTTATACTGATCGTGTATGAAAAGGCGACCAACCAGATCTGATATTGGGAGTCGTAATGATCTGTGTGTGAACATTTGATAAGAAATTGCAAGTTATTTGTGTTTTTATTTATTCATTTAAATCAGGCCTAACAGCCGATACTCACACTCAAACAATTCACCAGAAATAGCAAGCAGAATAGAGAATAATGAGCTGAAGAACAAGCTTAGTGCTGGTCCATACTACACACATAGGCACTTAACTAGTAAAATTAATATTTGAAATTAAATCTAAATTAAATTAAAATCTAAGGCTAAGATTTACATTATCGAAGCTTGGTTATATAGTTTCCAAGCGAACAACATTTTTTCAGTTATGTTCTGTTTCTATGTATTGTATTGCAGTCTCAGCGACAGAAGAGAATACTACTGCCTTGGTACTGCGTATATGTTGCTTGGACTCTCTGCTGGTTTATCATTTGCTCTTGTTCCGCACTCACTGTTTACTTCGGCCTCAGGTTTTATCGCTTTTGTCACATTTTTATCACTCAAGTTTACCAATACATGTATATATTTGTATATTTATACCTGTAAATGTATACATGCATATATTGCATATGTATATATATGTATATATATATATGTATATATATATGTATATTACATATATATACATATGTATATATATATAATATTATATATACAATATGTATATATATATAATATTATATATATACAATATGTATATATATATAATATTATATATATATACAATATGTATATATATATAATATTATATATACATACAATATGTATATATATATAATATTATGTATATATACAATATGTATATATATATAATATTATATATATATACAATATGTATATATATATAATATTATATATATATATAATATTATATATATATACATATATATATACATATATATACATATGTATATATATATAATATTATATATATATATACAATATGTATATATATATAATATTATATATATATACAATATGTATATATATATAATATTATATATATATACATATATATATATATACATATATATACATATGTATATATATATAATATTATATCATACAATTGTATAATATATAATATTAATATATATTACATATATATAATATATATATATACATTATATACATCTGTATATATATATCCTATTAATATATAACATATATCTATATACATATATATACATATGTCATCTTATAATATTATATATTATACATATATCTATAGATATAACCTATAGATACATATTAATATATATATAAATATTATCTATATATCCATCTATTATAATACATATATATACATAATTATATATAATAATCTTAATAATATACATTGTATATATATATAATCTTATATTATATATACAATATGCATTAATATTAATATTCTATATTATACAATTTGGATATATTCTAATATTATATATATACATAAATATACATCTATATACATATGTATATATATATAATATTATATATATATATACTATATATCTAACATATATCTACCTATGTATAATATATAATATTATAATATAATACAAATGTATATATATATAATAGTATATAGTGGATATACAATATGTATATATTTATATCATATTATATATCTATCATATTGTATATATATATAATATTATAATATGATACATATGTTGATATATCATATTATATATATATACATATGTATATCTATATTAATCTATATATATATACATATTTATTATATATAATATGATATATATAACAATATTTATATATATATAATATGTATATATATACAGATATTATATACATATATATACATATGTTATAATATATAATTATATATATATACATATATATATCCTAATACTATATATACATATGTAATATAATAATATTATATATATATACAATTGTATATATATAGAATTTCTCTATATCTACAATATTATATATAAATCTAATATTATATATATATACATATTGTATATATAATAATATTTATTATATATACAATTATTATATATAATAATATTATATATATATCTAATGTAATATACTATATATAATATTATATATATATACATATATATATATACATATATATACATATGTATATATATATAATATTATATATATATACATATATATATATACATATATATACATATGTATATATATATAATATTATATATATATACAATATGTATATATATATAATATTATATATATATACAATATGTATATATATATAATATCTACATATTGATATACTGAAGAAGATATATTTACATATTGATACTAATCATTATTATTACTATTAAATTGCAATAATTAGAATATTAACACTAGAATAATATATATAATCGCATTACTTTTTTGGTAATGTTCACTGTATCTTGAAGCCTTTACCTATAGATTAAAAATAATAGTATTAAAAAATGATAAAATTTTACATGTTTAACGCTCGTGTTCACACTGTAGGATGGTATCAGAAATATGAAAGAAAACCTGCTATGCTTAGCAACGTAGCATGGCTGCCTTGCAGTATTTGCATCTTTGAGAAATTTAAATAGATTACTTTTGCCCGTTGTTTATTCTAAAATCATTACACATTGTACCTAATGAAGTGGCATCAGTGGAACTTCTTTGCATCAGATCATGTGGAACATATAGTTGCCAGAATGATACTGATGACCATTAGAGTGATTTAGCGAGAGCATTTTTAGCAGGTATACTTATTTATGCACATTATGCTCAGGAGAATGACCTGTCTAAATGTCTCTATGAATGTTACAACGATACATTTTATTTCTGTTTTGTGTGCATTAGATTTTCAAGAGACCAAAGTACTCTTTGGTTGCAGACAGTTTTCTTCAGTGTCCTGCAGTGTTGCTTCATTACCCATCCTCTAATCGTATGACTATTCTTTACCCATCCTCTAATCGTATGACTATTCTTTACCTCATCCTCTAATCGTATGACTCTATTCATTACTCATCCTCTAATCGTATGACTCTATTCATTACTCATCCTCTAATCGTATGACTTTATTCATTACTCATCCTCTAATCGTATGACTCTATTCATTACTCATCCTTTAATCGTATGACTTTATTCATTACTCATCCTCTATTCGTATGACTTTATTCATTACTCATCCTCTAATCGTATGACTTTATTCATTACTCATCCTCTATTCATATGACTTTATTCATTACTCATCCTCTATTCATATGACTTTATTCTTTACCCATCCTCTAATTGTATGACTCTAGTCTTCTCTATATGTGAATATTGGTTATTTTAAGAAAGTGAACTCGTTTATTTTGAAGTAAACTGATACTCAAATTTTATATGGGGTCCTCATTTGATTAATTTGATAGTAATGTTATAGATTTCTCGTTATTCAATTTTTTGCGGTTTATGTTAATGGTGATTAGCTTCTTTGCATGGAATGCTTAAATGTAAAAGTGAGTTTTTTCATATTCAATCATTCTTGAACTGTTTTCTGTTGAAGCAGTTTTAGTTGAAAAAATAGATAGTGGGTAAATTAGAGAAGATATAGTCTTCTTTGATTGAAAAAAATCTTGATTATTGTATTTTGTATGAATAAGAGCGCTGTTCGCTGCATTATTTTGTACGAGTGATATACAAACACACTGTGAAATGATTAATCGTTAATTATTTATATATTTAAGTAATTAGCGTCTCTGATTGTACTTTGTGGCAAGGAAACAGACGTTAAGATACGCTTTATGGCATTACTATCGCTAAATAAGCTGAGGAAGGCATAGGGGCCCACTTCGTCATAATCTGAACCCCCCAAGAAAATGGTATATAAGAACAAGAGTGAGTATTGCTAGATGATTTAAAGTTCCACTGTTATGTAGACATGAAGAAGAAAACGGAAGACAAAGAAGAGTGTAGGCTCTACATACCATGGACCTGCTAGTAGGCAGTGCACTGAGAGAGAAAGAGATAGAGAGAGAGAGAGAGGGAGATTGCTGCATATATAGTTTACTTTGTATACTCGTAGGTGCTGATAACGTCGCTGTACGCAGCGTTGAGATACGAGAACGACATCAGTATATATGATCATTACGACTACGGGGTGCCTGGAGCCGGCCCGTTTGAACCTAAGCCCTGTGATAGCGCTCTCTACTGCGAGGAAGCGTTGAAAACAGCCGAAGATAATGACCCTAATGAATTCTCTCCTGAACAGGTAGCCGCTTATTTGTAAGAACAGTCTATAGTATAGTGTAGTATAGCGATGATTCCCGATCCTAGCTAAACTGGGATTCAAGGGTAGATGATGATGATGATGATGATGATGATGATGATGATGATAACGACGACGACGACGACGACGACGACGATGTAGTTTGACGATGATGACCCAAAATGGTTACTAGCGATATATCTCATTTATATCCAAGACATATGTATGGATTTTACTCTTGCAGTTGATTTTTATTCGATTTTTTTACATTAGACTAATTGGAATAAGTTTACGTAGTTAAAAGCTAAAAAGCTAATGTTAACGTCAGTTTCCTCACTCGAAATCGATGTCATTTTCTATTTAAAATAATTAACCAGTCTTGCTTCCAATTTTCATCTAGAAATATACCAGGTACGATTATTTAGGATTGAATGTTTAAAATGCATTATAATAAGAATTACTGAATCAACAAGTTATATAAGAATTATTGAATCAATAAGTTATATAGGAGTTACTGAATCAATAAGTTATATAAGAATTACTGAATCTATAAGTTATATAAGAGTTACTGAATCAACAAGTTATATAAGAATTACTGAATCAACAAGTTATATAAGAATTACTGAATCAATAAGTTATATAAGAATTACTGAATCTATAAGTTATATAAGAGTTACTGAATCAATAAGTTATATAAGAGCTATTGAATCAATAAGTTATATAAGAGTTACTGAATCTATAAGTTATATAAAAATTACTGAATCAATAAGTTATATAGGAGTTACTGAATCAATAAGTTATATAAGAGCTATTGAATCTATAAGTTATATAAGAATTACTGAATCAACAAGTTATAAAAGAGTTACTGAATCTATAAGTTATATAAGAACTATTGAATCTATAAGTTATATAAGAGTTACTGAGTCTATAAGTTATATAAGAGCTATTGAATCTATAAGTTATATAAGAGTTACTGAGTCTATAAGTTATATAAGAGCTATTGAATCTATAAGTTATACAAGAGTTACTGAATCAACAAGTTATATAAGAGTTACTGAATCAGCAAGATATATAAGAGTTATTGAATCAGTGCTAAGCGTGAGAGGAGTCTAGTTTCTTTGGATAAGTTTAAAAGGTTAAAGGTTAACTTAACGTGTTAAAGGTTAACTTTACGTGTTAAAGGTTAAAGGTTATGACTGTTTCAGGACATCGCTGCCAGACAGAGATCTCGCTACTTGAGGTTCGCTCGACCACCACAGGAACAGAAACTAATCGAAGCTCGACATAAGACCATGAAAGAAGCCAATGCTGCAGCACTCATAAGGTTTGAGTCACTACTCGTTAACAGCAATTTCTAGGTGATTTTATGTCTTTAAGTTGATTTATTTCTTGATTGAGTATGTTTATATATGACTACATAGTAAATTATTATTTGATTTATTATTGATACTTCTTTAATGATTAAATATTATTGAATGTCTCAGTAAGTGGTGTGATGGTATAAACAATATGACGATTGGTAATTGATTGTATAAACAATGTGGCTAAGCCTCTTAATAGATTCATTAAAATGAGAATAAATGTGGCAGCAAGTAGACTTTCGTTTGCAGTATGAAATTTCCTCTGTAAGACTATATAAATGAAAGCTTAAATAAAATCAGTGACATTGCTTTTTATTGTACACATGTTATGTATTTTAACTGCGGAACATGAAATCCTGACATAGCTTTTGGTTTAAATACGGAATCATGAAAGGGTTTTAATGTTTTAAATTTAAATATCTAATTCAAATATTATTGGTAACATTTCTATGATAAGCTCTTATTAATAAAATAATTGATAAAATACAAATAGTTCAATTAATGGATAGCTCAGTACTGTAGAGCTAATTGCTGTGATGTATGAACTGAGCCGGTGGCTTATTGGCATGTTCGACAGCGGATCAGTAGGTTCAAATCCTGCTCTCTATTTGTCACTGACAGGCTATCGAACAAGAAACTGCAGTTAAACTAAACTTTATGTTTGGCTTTAGTATTGAACTGTGTTGCGCCTTTGTATTAGATACAGGTGAAGTCTTAATTGTATTCTTCATTGAAGCCAATCTTACTATTTGATCTCGATATTTAAGGAAAATAAAAAATGCCATTCCAAGAATTGTAAAATTTATATTCCTCTGAAGTGCTCTTTAAGCTAATCTATTTAAAATTGCGATTTATTCCTGTTTGTGTTTTTTCAGCGAGACAGCTTTATTCGTAATTCAGTTTATTCTCCTGCTGTTTATTGCTTTTGGAAAGAACCTTGAGACTGAATATCAGCTGAATTCGGCATTGACTAAATCTCTTGTAAGGTGAGCAGTTACTGAACCAAGTATATGGTATTCTATTAAGGAAATCATTTAAATATTTAAAAATATGTTATTATACTAAGTTTAGTTTTGTATGCAGTATTAAATAAACAAACAGACATTTTATCGTTTCGTTAGTTTACAACTTTAACTAGCATGTTTTATACAAATGTGGTATCCATTTAAAGTGGCGCTTATGTGCGTAAGAAAATACTTTTGATTGGTTTTAACCTTATTTGAAATCTGACTACTGAAGGTTTATATTTCTGGTACAAATTCAAGAAATCGATATTAGTCTTGCAGTAACATTTGTTCATTTAAATAAATTTAATTCTGATCCTGTTAATAATTTTAAGTCTCTAGAATAGTATTTGAGGTTAGGACAAAAAATATACCGCACTTACGAGTTATTAGATTACGTCCTTAACTGATCAACTAATTACGCGATAAATTTGTTAATTAATTGATTTAGTCGATTTATTGATGCGCTGATAGATTGATTTAATAATTTGTTTTAAAACGAAGTGTATTTATAATGTGTAGCTATGGGCGACCGTTCGCATTTGCTAATATAACTTCGGTAGATCAATGGTGGACTTGGACCAACGGGCATTTCCTAAATAGATTGTACGATAAAAATCCAAACACGCAGGTATGATTACTGAATTGTGATAGCAACTAAAACTTTGTTTGAATAATAAATCGATATTGAAATTTCTATATTTTTTATAAAAGTTAGAGGTGCTATGAAGTAAATCAATTGTTGAATTGGTATCTATGATTGTCGATAGTATTGAACACTGTATTTCTATTTCTTTTTATTTCTTATATCCATTAGCTCTCGATAATTTTCAGTAGGCAGTATTGAGGAAGAAAAGAGTAGAGAGGGGAGGGTAGGTGGGCGGACTCTTTAGTCATTTTAATTTCTGCCTAGATTGTTTATAATTCTATATAATTATTGCAACAGATTTCTTAAACAGATTCCTTGCTTTGAGTTGAGAACTGCAGTCTATGCTGTGGTCTTAAAGTCTATAATTCAGCCTTTATAAGTATGTTGGTATGTTGTAGGGTTACGTTGATAACAGTATTCTATTTTGTTATTTTGTAGGGTTATGTTGAGAATAGCATTCTAATCGGTTCGGTAAATCTACGCCAATTGCGTGTAATCGCACAACCGTGTTCTGTTCTCACAAGTGAGAGACTTCCACACTGTAACAATCCAGGGAATAAGAAGCCACCTCATGGGAATCATCATGCAAATAATGGACGTGAAGTTTCTACTCGACCGCCTTTTGCAGGCCAAAACAAGACTACGTCTGGAGGAACGCCTGGAGGAACTTCTGGAGGAACTTCCGGAGGATTTGACAGAAGGAAAAGAAGTTTTGTGAGAGAAATCAATAGCCCGTCTGCGATGATTGAACGCATGAAAATGGCTAACATAGGGAATGACGAGGGGAGTGAAAAAATGATTGACACCATGAAAATGTCGAGCGAAATCGCGGATGATTTTAAGAACAAAAGTGAACTGAAATTGAAATTGGATGCGTTGATGGTCGGTGAATCGACTGACTCTAAGCTTGAGATTCTCACTGGCCATGGACAGCATTCTGAGAACGTTAAAGTATTTCATCAGCCCAGAGCTAAGAGTAAAGAGCCAGTTGTATCTGAACGAGTACCGCACGATGACAGACTGTACTTTACAAGGGAAAAGACTAATAATGATAAACTAAACAGTGAAAATAATGAGGATACAATACCTTCTAATCGCGACCTCTCCACTGCCGAAAACAAAAAAATTGAATCTCAAGTTGAGTATTACAGACATGTACGAGAAAACAATAGGAAATTGTACTATCGAAGTGATAGAGAAAAAAGAGGAAATAGTAATGGAGAAACTGAAAGTGAGAGTTCTAACGGAAAAAATTATCAACGGCAACAAAATCAGAGGAACGATGATTACAGACGAGGTAACGAGAGGCTAGAGGAGAATGATAGAAAGAGAGATAAGAGGACTACAGCTTTCGAGCGAGCTAATCGTGACTATAGTCATCACGATGATGGCCACCACGACAAGCACTCTGCTCTCTATCCACTAGGGTCGTGTGACGCTGCTGACAAGTGTGTACCGATGTACAGTGAAGCCGTCAGTGATAAAAGACCTTTCTCCCGAAGCAGGTCTGTATATCTTGTAATAACTGCAATATTTTAAACAAACTAGCAACCCTCCCTTGTTTTTAGACGACCATTTCTATAGCGGTGTCATGACCAGTGACCGGTCTTCGAGACTGCTTTATTTGTTACTGGTAAAGAAATTTCCTTGCTTGCATGTTTGCTTGTTTCTTGTAGTTTTCGTTAATTTCTTTTACATCCATTCCTCCATTATTATTAGTAATAATCATAGTTGCCTTTTTCTATGGTTGCACACAACGCACTTGTTACAGTTTCTTTCCTTAGTTGCGGTTTTTGTAGTTTTTGATATTTCGTCATTTTATCGAAGGTTATGATTTGTAATCGTTACATGTTCAAACTTATATGCACAGTGTTATTGTGCAAGTGCAATTCCCTGGTGCATGGGCTTGAATCGGAGGTTGCAAACTTAATCTAGTTCTGAAACTAAGCTGCAGACATTCAGAGAAGATTTCTTGAGTGATTAATTGAATGCTTTACTGATTGATTTATTATTAGTATTGATTGATCAATTAATTGATAGACTGATTTATTGATAAATTTAACGGATATAATTGATTCATTTGTTGATCGTTTGGTCAGTTTGTCGGTTGCTTGGCTTATTGATTGGAAGATTGGTGGATTGATTGATTGATCGATTGATTGATGGATGGATGGATTGATTAGTTGATTGATTGATCGATTGATTGATGGATGGACGGATTGATTTGTTGATTGACTGATTGATTTAATAATTTAGCAGAAGTTACTGGCACTTTTCGTCATACGACACTAATGCTGCAGACATACAGGGAAGGTTTGGATACTACGATGGAGGTGGCTATCTTGTCAGTCTTGGCAGAAACAGGTTTCTATATTTCTATATATTTATTTGTCCTTATGCATGTGTATGTGTTGTAAAATCTAAAGCTCAATTACTGCGAAGTTTTATTGTTTGCTAAAGTTGTTAAAAACAGGATTTTTTCAATTTTTAAGGATCGTCAAATGAGCCTTCATTAAGAGATTCATACCCAGTTGCATCCTGTTTAAGTTTACTATTAGATGCATTATTTAGCTGGTTCTTTATTTTGCAAAACTAAAATTTAGTCACAGTGAAACTAAATTAGAAAGGTAGTATGCTGAATGCTCCATGGTTAGTCAAGCAGATTGTGACGAGTTGCTTTGTGTCATAGAGCCAAGTTTTACGTCAGTTTCTCTCGAGAGAATGTCACTAACGTCGTGCGAACATTGACTCCTACATGTATACGTATTAATCTGCAGATGGTGAACTTATCGACTTGCCCATTATAGGCTAAACCTTTCACAATTTAAAATTTACTACCTGAATTTACATATATTTACTGGAAAGCGAAAGACATAAGAAGAGTGGAGGCGTTATATACCATGGACCTGCCAGTGGGCAGTGCACTAAGAGAGAAAGACATGCATTTATACTGATGTTCATTATGTTATATATTTATATATATATACGTATTATTATTCTTATTTAGTATTATTAATTTAATAATGTAATTTATAATGTAATACATTTAATAATTTATAATGTATTAATTTATAATGTAATACATTTCTTCTTCTGCTCTAAGTGCCGTGCCTGTTCCAAGCCTGGGCGGTCATGGTCATATTCTTCCGTATGTCTCTGTTCATTGTTGCTCTGATCATATCTGTTTCAGTTAACTGAATCCATTTGCTAAGACTCCTAATAAACGTCATCCGCTGTCACCATTGCATCTTTTGCCATCTATTATTCCTGTCACTACGGTCAACTATTTTGTTCCGCATAATGTGTCCGAAAAACTTCATCTGTTGTCGTAGAAATGCATTTATTTTGTTTATCTTGATGATCAGATCTGACACGGAGGAGACTTTGAAGGTTCTACAGGACGACATGTGGATAGACAACCACACTAGTGCAGTGCTCTTTGACTTCACGCTCTTCCACGCTCCCTCCAATCTCTTCACGAGCGTCACTCTGCTCACCGAGCTGCCTCCTATTGGACTGACCTTCACCTCCTGGAGGATCACTTCCGCCTATCTCTATAGATACGTCAGCGCCGTGGATAAGTGGATTCTGGCTTGTGAGGTGAGGTTTCTATTCATTAGTAATAAATGATCCTTACAAAAGTTTTGCGTATTGTTCATAAGAAATAAATGAACAATGAAATGTTGAATGACCCATGAAATGTTTATTTGTGATGAACAAGTAAATGATACTAAGCGAAAAAATGAATAAATGATCCTTACAATAGCTGTGACATTTAGTTAACCTTCAAAAACTGATCATTTTAGACTCTCCATTTTTGTGTAAGAGCGACATGTAACTAGAGGATATTCATGTGTTGTAGATAATAATTTTTAGTTTATAAAAATTTGTGTTCTATTAAAATTGAGTTGTTTTAGGACACTTTTAATCATTTATTATTGATTGGTACTACGTAAGACATATTTGTCAGGGTTACTGTGTGTTTAGTTACAATTTTTGTGTTTCCAAAATTAAAGCTTTTCTGTTCTATTTTCTGATTTATTGCATATTGGTTCTATTAATTTGAAATTGCTGTAGCTTCAAATGTCATTTAAAAATACCGACGTGCAAATGCTATAGAGGGCAATGGTAACCTAAACATTTAATGCTATGCATTCATATTGACTGTTTCAGTTGTTGTTTTTCTTGGCAACATTCTTCAAAGTTCATCGGGAAGCCAACCGAGTGATCAAGCACGGTATTGATTATGTAAAGGACGTATGGAATGTTCTCGAGGTTTGTTAGTACTGATATTAGCAATCTACAAGTCAATAGTTGATTTTAATTATTGTGCGATTTGTAGCAGAGGCTGCTTATGATGTTTTTTAGTTTATTAATAATGAACTTGTTTAGTAAATTATAATGAATGGCTTTGGTTTAGTTCTAAAGAAATCTCAAAATGCGTACCTTTTGTAATGTCGCTTGAATGTAATTTTAAAATCTACAGGTGAAGTCTTCCCTAGAATCCCAGTTTAACCAGGATCGGGATACAAATTGACCTTCTCTAATTCTCAGATATTATATATATATATATATATATATATATATATATATATATATATATATATATATATATTTATTTATTTATATATTTTTATATATATATATACATGTATATTTTTATAATATACTTTCTTTTGTGCATATATATATAATTATATATATATATATATAATTATATATATATATATATATATATATATATATATATATATATATATATATATATATATATATATATATTTCGCGAGCCAATTTTTACTTGTTATTTCATTGATTTACTTGCAGCTATCCCAGTGTGTGCTCTCTCTTGCACTCATCATATGCTACACGTATCGCTTTCTGTTGGTGGATGTGGCGATAGAGAAGATGAGAGCGAGCTACTATGAACTATTCGTCGACGTGTCTTCCGTTGCCTACTGGGATCAGGTGAAAAACAAGCTAATGTTAACGTCAGTTTCCTCACTCGAAAGCGATGTCAATGACGGGCGAGCCCAGGATTTGAACCCCGCACATACTAATCCGCGGTCGAATATCTTACCGACGTCGCCACAGGCTCCCGCTAGTGGAGGATTTATTCGTTCTTAAGCATACTGATTCAGACCTTCTTTATGTGTAAGTTAACTATTTGCTTACTACAGAGAGATACTTGTCAACTTATGCAATATCAATGCAATGTTTTGTATTACTTTAGGTGTATTGGTTATGTTAGGTGTATTGGTTATGTTAGGTGCCTAACATTTTCCTCGAATTACGAAACGCAGATTAAACCTTTACTGTTATTATGTCATCATCAGCGTCATCATCACTATCATCGTCCTCATCATTATTATCATTCTCACTATAATCATTATCATCATCGTCATCATCATCGTTATCCTCATTATCGTTACCATTAACTGCAGCGGCAGTGCTATTGCTATGCTATCTTCATCGTCATCTTCCCTTGAGTATCAGTTTAACTTAGGTCGTTATTAGAAAAATCTGTAGAAATATCTGAAGACTAGGCGCCCACAATCTGAAGGCCCTTTCTGACTTTGGTTTGAATCATAGTGCTTTGTCGTCTTTAGACGTGTCTTTGACGAAACGTTCAGTCCACTGTTTTTGTATTCTTTATCAATCTGGCCGCAACGCAGATAACTATGTTAGAATTTTATCATCATCCTTCCTTGAATCCCAGTTTAACTAGGGTCGGGATACGAATAGATTTACTCAAATCCGCTCTGTCCTACATAATATCACCAATCAGTACATCAATCCACTATGTGAGACTATTCCGTTGGTTTAAATTTTTGTAGCAAATTGTGGAGCCTAGGCGCTCACCAACCGAATGCTATTTCTTACGTTGGTGTGGATCTTAGTGCTTTTGTCGTCTTCTACGACACGTGCAGTCACCGGTTGGTCAATTCTTCAAACAACCCGGACATAACATGGGGAATTTGTTAGAATTTTATGATGTTAAATATTTATTATAATTTTATTGGAGGTTCTTTTGTTATAGCCTAATATATATAGTAGTATGTGTAAATGAAATGTTTATGCTTCAGATACTGAAGGACATTATTGGGATTATCTTACTTCTGGTTGGTCTTCAGCTGTTGAAGAGTCTACGACATCATCAACCCTTCGCTACCTATGCTAACGTCTACAGTCACGCTGCTCTAGACATCGTCGTGTTTGGGGTAACGTTATATTCTCACACTACGCGTTGATAGTGCTAACTATATTCTATAGGATTAGAGAATTACTGTATTTCTGTTGAATTAAGCCAACTGGTTTCTTCCTATGGAGTATCCTTGACAATTGTTCCAGTTTTCTAACAGTGATTAATATAGCTATAATATTGCCATGAGAGCAGTTAGATCATCATGTTAGTGAGAAGGATGCTATACAAAGATTGCTATAAAATTTGTGACTGACATTGTTGCACATGTAATGTAATGTACCACTCACCAACAAGCTATGCATGCCGGTTTTGTTGACTCAGTTTGCATTTAATATAGTTTATCAATTATATGTTCATTGTTAAGTATAAATTATCTTGATGTTTTATTTAAGGAAGTAGTCTTACTTATCACTAAATTGCAATGAATATAATAGTTTTTCATTAGAATGATGCATTTTAATTAAATGACATATGGACTGTGTGATTTTGATTGTCTGATTCTGTTTCTTTGATAGATTAACTGATAGATTTAAAGATTTTAGTTCGATAGTCTAATTTAATTGAATACTTATTAGATAGAGTGATTGATTGATTGAATACCGATGCAGTGCTTAACATGTATTTGGCTGGGTGGATACGTATGTCTCGGTCTAGCTCTCTTCTCGGACAGTATGAGCGAGTTTCACTCGTTTAGCAACAGCCTCAGATCCGCTACGAACCTTCTCACGAGATCCTATTGGTTCGACACGCATCACGTGACCAGTACTGTCAGCTGGCACGTCTACGTCATATCATTCTGCATCATGGCTCTCTCTTCGATCATCGCTTATGTAAGAGGGCGCTCCGTATTTACTTATTATTTTTCTTTGTATTTTATTCTAGCTATTATATTTGTATAATTTTTACTTGCAGTAATTTTTACGAATGCTTAATTACTTATTTATTTAATTTATTGTATATAATTTGTTGAATTAGTTAATAAATTTAGTATCTGAATGTTGGTGATGGTGTATAGTTGGAATCTCGTGTACGTATAGGCGGATAATCCTAATGTAAGAAAATCTGACCATGCTTATCCATAGTGTCTTTCTTCATGTTTGTCTATGGCACACTTATTGAATTATTTCTGTAAATTTATTCATTTATTTATTTATCACATCAAACATTAAAAACGCAGGTAAAGCAAGTAGAAAAGCGAAATATTGAAACGTTTTGTGTAAACGAAAGTTACAAGCCATAGAAGCGCTTACATATTCCGGAATTGGTTCATTAAAAGTAGAAGGTTAATATAAAAATATTAATTAATAGAATTATAGTATCCTGCGTACAAGAGTGAAGGTAATCACAGACAGAGCTAAATTAAATTCACTACATAAAATCAGTATACAAGCAAATGGAAATGAAAAAGATTAAAAGCAATATTTCAAACATTTACGTATATCAGATTGATATAGGCCCTTTTAAAGGACGTAAGAGAGCTAGCATTAACGATACTATAAGGAAGGTTATTCCATTTATTTACGCATATATTTTAAAATGATAACGTAAATCGTCATTTTCTATCATGGTATATTTATTCCTAGGAGTATTTTCTCAGATTCTTTTTTTGTGTTCCAAAAACGAAATATTGTAAGCTTATTAATTTTTTCTATAGCTTCTTGTCAGTTGACATTAAACTCGACTTAGGCGTTATATTTTAACGTTAAAATATTACTATAACGTTTTTAAATTTCTATTTTAACGTTTCAACCGTACTATATAACATTAAAACGTATCGTTAAGTTATGACATTAAATCATAACGTTAAAATGCTGTATTTTAGATAATAGCCATTCTGACGTTCTACTACAAAGTGTTTAAGGATGAACCAAAGCTGCTCTTCACGCCCTCTGAGAACATCAGGTTTCTGCTGAGGCAGGTCAAGGACACCTTCGCTTTCATAACCTGCAAGAAACCTCGCCAGACAGAGGTTGACCTGAAGGAGCAAGAAGCGAACCATCTTCCACCGGTTTGTTTATCTAATTTTAGGCTTAATTCACATCTTAGAGAACAAAATTGTGGGATTAGTAGATTGTCTAAGACAGTTGATTTCAAGTAATCATTAAGTGTTTGGTAGAAAGTAGATTGTAGATAGATGGCAGATATTAGGTAGAGAGTAGATATTTTGGTAGATTAGTAGATTGTGTAAGACAGTTGATTTCAATTAATCATATGTAATCATATGTAATCACTGCACATATTAATGCTTTGAAATTCTGTACTACTAGTATTTAAGTTGCGAGTCACTTTACAGTCAGATGGACTTGTTAAAAGTTTAAACGAGTCTTTGGTTTTTAGTCACATAATCTGATTTAACTGATTTACATGTTGGCTGAAACCTAGATATCTTCTAGTATACTCTCTCTGATGGGTTGCACAATATTACAAAATGAATACCAGTTAAACGTTTAAGACTCGGCGTATTTACTGTGTCAATTTCAGTTATTGTAAAATAATTTAAAAATAATTTTAAAATATAAATATACTGATTAGTCAAATACAGTTAAAATATCATTTTGGTCAGAAAAACTAGAGGAGAAAGCGAGAAGGAGAGGAGAGCGAGTGAGAGAGAGAGAGAGAGAGAGAGAGAGAGAGAGAGAGAGAGAGAGAGAGAGTATCAAACGGTAAAAGATTGCATATTATTGTCTAATCTTGCTGTTAGGAGTTCACAATGGCAGAGATACTGTATCAAGTGGACGAGATGTTATTTAAGATGAACGCGCTATCTGGTGCCTGCAATCTCCCGGAGAAACCACACCAGTATTTCACTGACTCTGACAATACTTATGGTGGATACAGTGGCACCGAGTCTGAGGTAGGAGTCTCCACTGTGACTTCTGCTTAGAATATATGCTTTCTTGTAACTGGGTCCTGAGGAAGGCAACGGGAAACCACCTCAGAAGTCATACTTTTCCTAAGCTATAGGCTACATAAAGTATGGATAAGGCATAGACTATTTGAAGGGATTAATTTGTTGATCTAAGGAGTGTTCATATGGAGCGAAAAAACAGACTTTTAGTATGAATACGTACCTTGAACTTGCCACTTAGCAGTGCTCTGAAGAAGAAGATAACTGGGTCACGTATTGCTTGCATCGGTATATTTCGTAATTCTTCACTTCGTGGCAGGATGATTTTGGTATTTAATAATATAAGTTTTAAAGTTTCTTATGCAATATTCTTTTCGTAATCGCAGTGATCATTGTAGCGTGAGGATCCAGCAGGTTTGGGGTTTAACGCATTTATAGAGCGTGCACGTCCTAAATACAGTTAAGCAAAGTCGAGCTCGGATAATACATGGATGGACGACCCTTTGGAAGACGGTATTGAACAGCAATCCCAGGGTGTTGAAGGAATAGTCTTAAATCCGCGCTAGCTGCTAGTTGGACTGTCAAAAAGCGCTCGATTAATAATATTATTAAATGAGGGAAGATGATATAACTAAAACAACAAAGGACCATCTAAGGATTTGAACCATGTACCTACTGATCCGCAGTCGTATTACTTAACGATATGCTACCAGCTCAGCACACTTTATCATGTGTATGAAATTCTATGAATGAACACTGAACAGTGACGATCATACAGTATTATCAGATTAAAAACACGTCAGCCATGTGTCGCTTAGCTGGATATTAGCTGCCTAGCCTGTCGTGCCCAACATAATGGCAAATATGATCTTGTAAATATGATTAAGGCGCTTTACTAAAATCAAACTAAACAATTATAATATGTTTTGTTGTAACATTTTGAGTAACTTTATTAACAATACTTGCTTACATTATGGGTGCATTATTAACAGTCCTGTACGGGTGCATTAACAATACTTGCTTACATTATGGCCATATTCAGTACTTTAATTTAGTTAGTAATTAGTAGTTATATTTAGTAATAATACGGATTTAGTAATAATACTGGCGTTTCAAATTAAGCTAAATATAGATTTATTTTCTGGTTTAGGTGAGAGGAAATAATTTTGAGGAATTGAAGCGCATGGAGCATCATCTGCGTGATGATAGACTGAACAATCCTGTGGGGCTTAGAAACAGAGGCACTCCAAAAGAGTTTGAGAGAGGCTACTCGATGGAGGGGGACAGCGGAGAACAAAGAACAAGAATGAGTCGAGCGGCAGAGCCGTTGTTTAGTAATGATCATATGGATCTTATGTATGTTGCATGATTTGTAAAAGTTTTATTTGGTTTGTTTATTTTAATAAATATAACAATTAATATTAATATTTAATATTAATAATCTTAAATAATTTCATCTGTCAATCTCTATTTGTAGTTCCATTCTCGGAAATTAATTTGAGAATTTAATTGAATGAAATTATTGAATGATGATAAATAGCTACTTATTTTAATTGATATATTGATTTAATTTGCAATTGATATCACCCGTGTTGTGTCCGTACCCGTGTTGTGTCCGGTTTCTTAAGAATAGACCAACTGTGAACTGCACATGTCGTCAAAAACGACAAGCACTAAGATGCAAACTAACTTCAGAAAGGGCATACGGTTGGTGAGCGCATAGGCTCCAGAAATTGCTACAAAATTTTCTTATTCCAACCCTAGTTTAGCAGGAAATCAAGGGAAGATAATGATGATGATGAATATAGATACTAAGAAATAACTATAAACGATTTCAAACATTTAAAAATTAGTCTATTTGAAAGGCAGTTTATGAATACTATGAAAGTTTAATGAATGCATTACTTCGAGATAGATGACTTTAATTGAATGTAATAATTAATTTTAATTTAATATTTAATTTAAATATCTATTTTTGTGCTAATTTTTTAAAGTTCTTGTAGAACATAAAGACTCAGATTGTCGCGCACTAATGCAACGCTTTTACTGATATTTTAATTGTACTGCTTCTTGCAGACAAAAATTGGAATTGGAGACTCTTCGCAGACTGCAGCAGACAAGACTGAAGCATGATCGTCTGAACGACTCTGACTCTAACTACTGGATTAACATGCAGACATTGCCTCAGCACAATAGGACGGCTGTTCCTGATGCCATTGTCGATATGGAAGAAAGGAATAACGCTGAGAGTCAGACTGCTGCGGTTAAAAATAGCTCACCACTAATCAGAGGAGGAACTTCCAGTGCAAGCAGCTCAAATAATTCAAGTTCTAAGAGTTTTGGACAAGGTGAAACTTACAGCGGACGAAGATTTCCTCTTCCGCCCAGCACAATACGAGGAAACTTCGACTCTAGTTCTTTTTCTTCAACTGACTCCAAGTCTGGCGGAGTGAAACACAGTAGAAGTCCTTTTGATGTAAGAAACAGAAGAAACAAGTGGTCAGATAACAGCCAAGCAGCTACGAGGAATCAGTCACATGACTTTGTTGTTGTCCAGTCAGGTGGCTCGTCTGATTCTCACGAATGTTCAGGCAACCAATCCGCGGCTTCTTCTGATTGTCATGCCGACGTGTCTTGTTGTTCGCAGGAATCTAGTGATGCTTATCAACAAAAAATGATTGACGGTAATCAAAAAGGTAGAAAAAATATTTCAGGAGGGCCGCCGATTAAGTCTGCCGATAAGTTGATTGAAAAGTCAGAAGATTTAGAGATGACGTCAGAGAATAAGTCTATAGTTGGTGAAAGTAGTGCTGGCAGCAAGTGTTATCATAATTATGCTTATAAAGTGGACGATGATGTGGACGATTATGACAAAAGCTCTTGTCCAGCATATGAAACCACTCATTTATAAGCGATGCTGCTTGAATCGTCATCGTCATTTGAAGAATTATGTGTAACTGCCTCTACTTTAATTTGTCTGCGATCAACTTGGCCTACTTATGCTATTTTAAGTGCCTTTTATTGCATTTCAATAAGTACTAGCATAGATTAATTTTTTGGGAATGTTTTTTGCTAGTGCCTCTGTATTTTCTGATTTCTATATAAATGGTGATAGAAGCTAATTCGTCTAAACTACAGTATTGTGAATTAGTCATGTAGGCACCTTTGTATACAGTATATTCAAGTATTAGGTCTATCCTTAGATAAGAATTCTAAGGTGTTAGCAGATGATCTGCAGTTGTGTAGTATGCTAGAAGCAGCTAGATGTAGTACCTTTATAGATTATACCTTTTAACTCTCGTGACCTGGTGTAATATTAGGCCTAATGATTATATATCAATATTAATTAATTGTTATGTAGAATATTGTTAAATGTTAGTTTACTGTCATGTAAATATGTCTGACAGTGCTTAAAACAAACAGTATATTAATAACTTGGGGAAATTGGGTTTGCTCATTTTGATGAAGATATTTAGTTTTAGTTGAAGGTTATAGTTATGGGAAATAATAATTTTGATGATCATAATAAACATGTATGTTACTTCAATACCACTCGTTTAAATCGACTAGCTGTTTAGACTGTTATTGTTTCAAGGGTTCTGTCCTTTACAACTGTCCTATTGGTTTACTAGGATTTGAACTCGCAGATCCTGCTCTCCAGGATCTGCTATATGAATGAACATTCTGTGATTTCCAAAAGCTTTTAGGCGCTTCATCAGTGGATTCAAATCCTGGCTAAACCGATAAGACAAAACTTTGGTAATGGACAGAACTTTGGAATCAATAATTATAGTAACTAGCTGCAATAATAAAATGAAAGAAATGAATGATAATTATCATAATAACCTACCAACAAAGCGTATAGCTCTGTCAATTAATAATAATAATAGCTGGCAGAACTATCTGTTTTGTTAGCCAGTTATTTTTATTTTGTACATTTTGCGTAAGTACCTAATTTTATGCAGGTTGTTGTAATATTTGTTGTAGTGTTTGTTATTGAGAGATTACATTATTATGTTTGATGTGTACTTCGAAAACATTTAATGTTGTACACGTTATGCTATATATGTAAATATATAGTATAAGAACATGTGAACTATAAATAATATGGTATGTATTGCATTTGTGCCTTGTAATGTATTTTCTAAAAAACTGATATACGGCACTCGTGCCTCCCAGTATTCTTAAAGATCTGATATCCCTGTTTTGAGATCCTGTTTTGTAATTTTTAAAGATATGGTAACACTGCTTACTATGTAACAAATATCCTCACTGCACTAGTTTTGTAACAATTGTTTTCTTAAGCGCAAAATCCTCATTTTCTGAATTTGTTTTTATCTAGTCTTGCCAAGTATTATAATATTTTGTTTACTTTTTCAGTTTTTTTAGAAGTATTCAGTATTCTCGCTATTTTTGTCACTATGTGTTATACTGCCTTTTCACAGATCTGAGATAAATTCTCTCTCAAAATCTTCTCAAATTGCGGACACCACCTAAAAATAGTTTATATTCTAATATTGCTGCAATAATTTGCAATAATTTATTTATATATAATGTACGTACAGAAACAATTCTGTGCTGTACGTTCAGTTAATAAGGCAGATGGCCAAATAATTTAATTTTCTTTAGTAGTTTAGTTTACAATGTGCTTTTTATCTATATGTTGACTTTTCGCGATTTATACATCTCAGAGAGATGTTAATATATTGAGTTCAAGAAAATCTATGATAATCTCGTTCTCATCATAGCTTTGAAAACAATGTTTTATGATCTAAAACCGTCCTACTTGGAAACAGTTATGTTTTATCTTACAGTTAAGTGAGTCTCAGTAATAAAAACTTCGCAATGAAATGATTTCATGCGTTCATCAGTAGATTACCCTTGAAGTGTTCGGTAAACCTTCTAGTCTTTCTGAATAACCATAATTGTTTAACTTTTGTTGTATCTGTGCAATTGGTACTTCTTATGAGTTCTGCTACTAAATAGTCATATGTGATTTAAAACTAAAGAACTGGAATGAGCGACGTTTAAGTTTAAGCCTATACGACTGGCAGAGACTGCAGTCAGGTGGTAGATCTGATTATCAAATTGTACACGATCGAGACACTTAACAGTCTTAACTGATGAAGCCCGAAACACCATTGCAAGGATGGATTATGTCAGGGAAAAGTTAACACTGCAAATGGTTAATTTCAACGCTCTGGTACTAGCAACTGCTAGTTGTGATACGTTTATCTACGTTTCAGTATTAAGAGTTATTATTGTGGTGCTGGTTAGATAGAGTATTGACAGAATGTTTCATTGCAATCACTCTTTAAAGGTGCTTCATTGGTTTCTAGTTTACAATATTATGCTAATCATTGACGCTATAAGCGTTGTAATATTTGTTAACGTATTAAGAGTGCTGCTAGCTAAATGGAACTTTTCTCTCATTAGTTGTTGTATAAATTAGTATTGATTTAGTGTAATTTATATTGGGTTGTTTAAATTGTAATTATTTGTGCTTCAGAGTTTGTAATTGTTTAATTGACTCACTTATAAAGATCAAACTGAATAAACAAATTTGCACTACTTTTGAATGAGAGAGAGGAATCTTCGGCCATTTCACAAAGAGTAACACCAGCATCCTCTGTGGGTAAGTAATTAATGTGTCAAAGATTGGTCAAGTTTCTGCACTAGTTGCCAATTGATTGATCATTAAGATTCATCATGGATTTTTTAGTTTGGAGATAATAAATACAGTATAATAAGTATATTGGCAACTAGGCCTGTAGAGGAGTTCAGTTAAAAAATTAAAAAATACAAAAAAATACAAAACTACTCAAAGAGAAATTCGTGTAAATAACTTTATACACAAGATGATGTACGTGTGAACAGTAGACTAACTTCAGATGCATTCATTAGATGCAGACGAGTATAATGAATAGGAACATCATAACACATTTAATAGCCATGTTAATCACTAGATTATAGCACATACTGACCCGTCATCTTATTATTATTACTGATACGGTGATACCTCGTAATGACTTATTTATTTATGCACAACATCAAATAAATAATTCAAATGCTCCAGAAGCTCAAATACTATTATACTTGAGACAAATTACAAATATGCTAAAACCACTTTATGACCCGTTAATCATTTATCTAATGCTAAACTTTACATAATTGAATTTTGTTGAATACAATTAGGTATACTTATTATACTGTTCTGTTAAATCTGAATGTTTTCCAATGATAACAATATGCAAACCCCAAACCAAGTTTACAATTGAGAGGAATTTGCAGGAAGCCCCTCTTTCAAGCCATCAAACTAATTGAGCTGTAAAATGATTTGTTTATTTTAAACAGGACTTGTCTATTATAAACAATATCAGTAGCAAGACTTATTTACTATAAATGAACATCAATAAATTTTAATTAATTAATTAATTAAAATATATTAATTAATTTAAATAAATTCTACTACTTCAATCATTTATTGCATTAATACTTTCTCAAGACTACATCATAGGCCAAGCGACTAGCAAATGTAATACGAAGATCTTTATTCATCAACTAAACAATATTCAATGCACGATGGCATATGAACAACAGTTCGTTAAACGACGCCAAATGAACGCCTTAAACAATACAACATCGCTAGGACACACAGGCAACGGAACAGCGTGAATAAAATACGATTAACTACAAGTACAGCATAAAATAAAAGTGATACTAATATGAGAAACAATGTAGAAAAGATATGCTAAAATCTACAGTTTTAGTATTTAAACACGCAGTGTAAACAAAACAATATAAAAATTTCAAATCAACATTATGGCAACCTGACGTGTACAAAAATTCGATCAGTTACAGAGGACTTAAGTACGTGTAATATTCTGATGAGAGATCCAGAATGTCTCCAACAGAATGAACAACCATCCCACTTCATTCAAACATAGATGACAGAAAATGTTGCCATAAAATTTTCTATTAGTAAACCGCTAAGTTTCTTTGATATCAACCTCGTTAACGGTCTGAAGCAATTTCTTCAGTCAGTCATTCAATCCTTTATTAAATCATTTCCTTACTGTCCGCAAAATCACTGGACATATAATGCAACAGTTGCGAGTTTATTGACTGTTCACTTGCGTTACACTGTAAGTTAAAACTTCATCCTCAGATGACTGCAGTCTCTCAGTCCTTGCAGCAGCCTCTCTGCTCCTCATCAGTCTTCTCTCTTAGCCCCATGTCTGCGTCCAGCGCTTCGACCCTCTCCAGGCACATCATACAAATCCTCCCCAGGACTCTGAACCCCAGGATCCCTCGCCGATCCTTCCCCATGACTTTCTTGTCCCCTGGGAGACTCTCCGCTTCCCTCGAAGGGCTTTCCAAGAGCATCGGCCAAACCACCAAAGAGCACGGCACAGGCAAGGTTCTCGAGAGGTACAAACGGATCTCGAATGCCGAGATTAAGAGAAGAGATAAACGAGAAATAGGTAAAGATAGCTATAGCTCCGAAGTAGACAGCATTGTGAGGTGATTCTATGTATTTGATTGACTGCAGGACAAACACCACTGATGCAGCAAGACTAGCCTTGGTAACACTGCAATATATAATTAACATAATATATGAAATAATTTACAGTTATGTTCAATGCAAATACATCTAATAAATATATATGTATATATATATATTTATATATATATACATTTTTTTTGACTCAGTGTATATATATATATATATATATATATATATATATATATACACTGAGTCAAAAAAAAAACATGTGCGCAGTCTCTCGCCCAGAACTTTGGTATTAGTGAACCGATTTTTTAACTTCTTGCATGGGTATAATCAGGATAACATTTGCTATAAAATAACGTTAAGTGACTCAGTAAATTATTATTTTTGCGTTGAAGCAGTGCTTGAAAATATGCGCGACTGAAAATATTCATTTTAAGTAAATCAATCACTACAGGATGTTTACAAATCCGTGGCTTAACTAACAACGAAACACACGAAACAAACAGTGTTATACAGCTACTGTCAACTGTCAATGCATATGCTCAAAATGTCCTCCTTTAGCGCGAAATCAAGCTCGGAGATGCTTGCGCCACTCATCTATTGCGTTGTCAATGACAGATTGTTGCACGTCTTGCCAAACGTCCACCAGGCGTTGCTTCAATTCGTCCACGTTATATATTTTCTTCTTTTCGGCGTTATTTCTTTAATAAGCAATCTAGCCCTCCCAGCGTCCAGTTTTTTATTGAAAATTCGGCAATCAACCAATGTACGCCATAACCCTTTAAGAGGTACAAGTTTTTTATGAGCGCTTTATCTTCATTAGTAAACACCATTTTAAAATTTCAACAAAAACAGACTATGTTTGTAAAATCGTCTGTTATTGTTTAAAATAAACCGGAAGTGTCACAAAACTAGATTTAAGATTAATACTTTTCTTCTTCTTTATAATTCTGAAAATATTTTCAAAATCGGTTCACAAGTGTCAAAGTTGTGGACGAAATACTGCGCACATGTTTTTTTATGACTCACAGTGTGTATATATATATATATATATATATATATATATATATATATATATATATATATATACAGAATATATATACACATACTGTATATACAGGGTGAGTAAAAAAAAAAGATAGCACCTGCAAAAAATTTGAATATCTCAGGCTATTTGTAATATTTTTCAATAAAACTTTTACCAATTACTAAAGGACTAATTTCTGATGGGGTGACCAATATTCTTCCATTTTAAGTCATAGATGGGCTAGTTATACAAGTATCAGCAGAGCAACCCCCCATTTTTTACCTAAAATGGCGTTTGCTGCAACAGTAAGGGCAGACTGCACTTCATTGACGAGAATGTAAAGGTGAACTCTCAGTATTATGTCAATACTTTTGCTTCCGGAGCTGTTTGATGATTGCTATGCTCTTCTACCAAATGGTTTCATCATTCAGCAGAATGGTGCTCCAGCTCATGCATTTCGTCATGCACAGGAATGGATCAGTGAGAGAAACCCGGATTTCATTAAGAAGAATAAATGGCCTCCAAACTCTTCCGATCTAAATCCTTGGGATTACTACGTCTGCGGAACAATGCTGCATCTCTATCAGAAACACCAGCCGAAGCCTAAAAACAAGACTGAACTGCAGGAAGTGCTTTACACCATTTTTAGGTAAAAATGGGGGGGTTGCTCTGCTGAAACTTGCATAACTGGCCAATCTGTGTACCAAAATGGATGAAAATTGGCCACCCCATCAGAAATTGGTCCTTTAGTAATTGGTAAAAGTTTTATTTGAAAATATTAAAAATAGCCTGAGATATTCAAATTTTTTGCAGGTGTTATCTTTTTTTTTACTCACCCTGAATATATATATATATATATATATATATATATATATATATATATATATATATATATATATATATACACACATACAATATATACATATATATATATATATATATATATATATATGTATTTACATGTATATATATATATATATAATACATATACTGTATGTATATATATATATATATATATATATACAGTATATATAAATTTATGATGTAGATACGATGAGATAGTAGATTTGGATAGCAAGCTCAATATTTAATAAAATAGACAAATCCAAAGAATTATTTTCATACCAATATTTAAAATATAATATCACAATCGCTTTCATGGCCGTAGATCTCCTTGGATCGATTTTGCGTTCATTCAAAGTAATAGAATTTCAGTAAACTCACAAAGATGGCAGCAGAAGCTCATGAGCAGATGGAATCCAGAAACCACTCGCAAGGCGGGTCAGTAAACGCATGTAGCAGTGACCAGCGCCTGCAGAGACATTTCAGTATTCACATTTTAAAGTCCCAAGAAAATAACACTAGATTTACATAGTCACTATTAATAATCGCATAGTAGTTTTACATGAGCCAGTTACTCGAAGTCATTCCAAAATATAGGGAAATAGGTTAAGCCCCCATTCTATCATCATTAAAGTTTAATGACACAGAGTTCAATGTTTGGGCGAGAGATTGTGTCAGACGCTAGATCAATGCTGTATGAGGACACGATAATAAGAAGAATGACAAAGTTGATAGCAATATTGCCTTAAAAGAATTTGGCTCTGGCTAACAGTAAAATTAATAATATAGTTGATGACAGTAACAGATGTTAAACCCTAGCTTTATCAATAATCCACTGCTGTAACATCGAGATTCATGATAATTAATGGCACAAGTGCGTCACTGTACCTTTCATAACTCCTACGATGCAAGCGATGATGTATGAACCGCTGTGGTTCCTCAGAACATAAGCGACACCTCTATCGACCTTGTGAACCGTATAGACCTGGTGAAGCATCACCACAACGATGCGCCCCGGGAAGTAACTGGCCAGCTTGTAGGCCAGGTCAAATGGCGAGTAGTTGATAATATACCTGAGATAGACATAACATACAAACACAGGTATTAACGATGGTTGGGATTAGTTGATAATAAACCTGAGATAGACATAACATACAAGCACAGATATAAACGATGATTGGGATGCGTCAAAATTAATGGTGAAGCCTGTGCTGTGTAGACATAATGTCCAAGTAAGAATCAGTAGGTGCAGGATTCAAAACCAGTGTTCACTCTGTCACTGACAAGCTTTTGAGACAGGAAACACTATTACACAAGGATTTGTTTTCCAAATACAACAATGAGAACATATAAACTAAACTCGTGTACCAAAGAGATAATGTATAAATAAACAAGTGTAATATAGGAAATAAGAGTTGAAGATGTTTCTATTGCACACTTGATAGTGCCTACAACTAACTATTCTCTTATCTACTATATTATCTGTACATCCAAAACTATATTCCACTTTACGATTTTATGAGTCCTGACATTCAATGAACAATCAAATTTACTATTTCCCTTTAAATGAATTAGATGGCCAATTAATAATAAAATTAGCAAGTCATCTTTCAAATTAGCTCACTTTGATTTGTTTATTTTACATTACTCTAGCAAACCTTTCCAGAATTTAAGTCAAAAGTAAATTTATTATAGTTCTTGCTAATAATACTTTAAAAATCAAAGTCAGAATGGGCATTTGGTTGGTAAGCACCTAGGCTCCAGAAATTTTGCAAATTTTTTTAAGGAATAGAAAAGTCTCAAATAGGAGAATGGCTGATGGGGTGGGTGTAGGACGGAGGGGGGGGAGACGGTCTGTTTGTATCCCGACCCTGGTTGGGCTGAGATTCAAGGGAGGATGATGAAGATAAATACTTACACTATATATTTTACTTAGAATTTAAATGCTTCTTTATTATATTTTACTAATAATAATCAATTATCAAGTCACCTTTCAAATTAGCACACGGGATTTTGTTTTTCACATTACTCTGCACTTCTTTGCAGAATTTAAGTCAAAAGTAAGTTTATTATATTTTAGTACTCTACCATTATCTAGATCCCTATTTTGTTTCTATACAATCTATATAAAAGTAAACCTGCTCTACTCCATCCATAATAAATTTTAATTTTTTATTTTGTAATAATATTTTAGAATTTTCAATAATAATTTTTTAATTTTTCCCATAATTTTTGCTTTTCAAAACCTATACCTCCGAGTGCATTGATTCTTGCCAAACTAGTTACTAGCATGAGCCGCTGCTGATACTATACTGTGGAGTATAAGCCAAACTCTTCAACTTGCATACTAATGCACATAATGTTGAGTGTGTGCTGGTTTGTTGACTGAGTCAATAAAACACAGTATGACAATTGGTTGTCTCAGTTGCCACGGGTTCTAACACAATTCACACCAGATAACTCAAGACTGCTGCAAGAGCGAGAGAGATGATAAACTATTTTATTATATTATTTAATTCTTACTTTTACAGTGCTACATTCGTCAAAAAAAAAAAATCGAGCACAATTGAATCAAATCCAAGCTGACGAGCAAAAACAAAAGGGTCCAAAAACGATGCAAAATTTAAAATCTAGAAAACTGGTTCATAACAAGGAGATGGTCCTTACAAGGAGATGGCTGACACAATTGTTGATTGCAGACAAATAAGAAAGCGAGAGAAATATGCTTTATTTCATTTCAGTTCAATAACAAACGTATGAAGCATGACTTGCCAGACAGTTGATGCCAGCATTAGGTCCTCATGACTCTTGAAAGGCAGAAGAATCATCTGACCCACGAGAGAGTTGGAAAGGATGCTGCCAGCAAAACACATCATCATTGAAGCCACCCACGAGGCTAGGGGATGACGACGAGATAGTGGCCTTACCTCGCCTACAATTTCATTTTGAAACACTATGTTAAACATGCTGCTGGAGAGCTACAAAATTATCTTAAGTGCTAAGCTTATTATATAGTCATTTATATAGATTCTTACATCACAAGCCAACACTTTTCAAAATGAATTCTATGTAAAAATCTTACAGATGTTGAACCAATGAGTTAAAGTGATAAGTATGTCTTGTGCATAACATACTGGAGCCAAATTCAGATCAGTGAATTAATTGCCTTTAGGAATATCAAGTGACAGATGAGCCTAGGTTTCGAACTGTACATTACCTATCCACTGTATCATATGAAAATAACTGAACCATGCTTTTTAAACGACCATTCTATAGCAGTGTCATGTCTGTAGATTGGTCTGTGAGCTGAATATTGACACAAGTAACTAATTAAATTAACCCATAGAACTAACAGTCGTCATTGGCTCCAATATGTATAAGTATACAGTATCATCATGTAGAAAGTCTTGATCTACACAATTATGGATCTCATTAATGAATTAAAATAATTTAACTTCAGCATACTAATAATTGAAATCTACAATTTATCGGCTTTGAAGTTTCAAGAATCAAGAAACAGTAGCTTTACAGATTTACTGAGCTAAATAAAGAATAGTTTCAGTTCATGCAATGTAGAAGATAAAAACAAAACACACCGGATTCTTTTGAATCATTCCTGATGATTATGCACATCGTAATGTAATGCGCAGCATCCAGATATGGATACATCTTAAGTCCCGCCACATACTCAGCAAATTGAGCAAACTGCTCCGCACCAATGGATGGAAACTGCATGTTTATAAATGTTTAATTATTCTCTGGTCTTTAGTAATTTGCAGATAAGAGTAATAGCTCCTGTAAAGCACAACAGTATTCGAATTTTTAAATATACTTTAACTATAATCTTAGATTCCCGTGTTGGTCCGGAATATTAAGAATAGAATAACCGTTAACAGTACTGTCGTAAGAGGCGACAAATAAGTTAGACAACGAGCCTAATTTAAAGACAACGACAAATAACAGATTGAAAATTAATAAATAAAATTCATTTTCAATTTAAAATACAAATAGTAAACACAAGAATACTTCTTATTACTAGTACTTACTCTCGTACTCGCATCTTCTATTTGGGAACCTTTCACTTTAACAGGCTATTGTCACTCATGACATCATCTAGCACTCTTGAGACAAATTCAAACAGGTGAGCAATAAGAGGATTCAAAACGGTGAAAATTTTCCTTTAATTCCCTTGAGCTTTGAACTGGTTTTCTGGATTTTGGAATTTGCACCGTTTTAGACCATAATCTTGATATTGTGTTAAGAACTTGAAATTATACATACATAATTAATCTATTATTAATTATTATGAATATAATTTATGTTGCAATCATGCATTTATGCTACTGGTCAGTCGGTGGTCAGAGCTTCAGAGTAATTGAATCTGATTGGTCAGTTACCAAATGACCAAGCGTCACCCGTGGTAGAATACTGGCAGCTTTGTATGAGAGAGATTATTCATGTTGTGGCGGCCGGACGGGCAAGTCCACACGGGGTAGGCCGAGGGCTGAAACCGGAATCGAAGTCGGAGTATTGATATTTCAGGGACTGTGTGTTTAAATCTTATATTTATAGTTTTAAGTTTTAGTGTTCATACATATTATATTGTAGTGCTGTTAATTGTAGTACTATTAAATTGTGAGATGCTATTTAGAAATCTGTGCCTTGACTTCGATAATCATCAGTAAGAATTAATCACAGAGATCCTCACAACTACTTCAGATCGGAGTCCCACACACATCTGAGAAATACCATCTCAAGTTTGCTAGTTAGAGCAGCCCAAGGCATTAAATTACAGTCACGGACCGAACAAACGTCCTGTGCTGTGCTCCAACGGTGAGTTGCGAGACTGAAGGCAGCATCAGCGACGCGAGTTCCTTATAATTGTCTTGGACGACAGTAGCGCTCTAATAGTTGTTATGTTATTACATAACTTTTTTGCAAACTTCCAAGCTATGTCTGAGTTTCAACGGAGTTTTCGACGACCCCATGCAGTAGGCCTATGTAGTTTTAAAATTATATTTCAGATCGAGCACCTTAATTGCTACTTAGGATCATTTTATATGGCACGGTAATACGTACATGGTTAAATTACATTGGAAATAGGGTAGGCCTAAATGAGAATAAAAACTTGGTAAAACAGTATTCAGTCAACAAATCAGTAAACATTTTTCGTCCGGTTCCTTGCCATAAGGCAATGTCTAGGACGTAAAAGGAATAAGAGCCATTTTTAGCTCTCTACTACGTCTGTAGCAGACATAGTAGGAGAGTGGAGGGGAGGAGGTCCTACTATATTGCCCCCTCTCTCTACTGCTGATTGCACCGTTATCATAACGATTTATTGGTTGGTATCTGTCTCCATACTTCTACCCGTAGATCCCTACGTGTTGCTCTGTATCTGTCGCAACGCTTACCTGCACGTCTGAGCGCACGTTTACCTGTACGCCTCTCTATGTCTGTTTGACCGCTCGCTACCGCTCACTCGTCACAGTCGAGACGACAAGTCAAATTGGTCGGTTAACGTTGACAGGAAATAGTTTAGCGATCAGTCCATTACAGACGTCACATCTACGCGCAGTCAATCTACTGGCCACCCTAATGGCCCGCCCAGTCCGCCCTTCCCGCCCAGCCCGCCCTTTCTTCTCGTTCTCTTGTGGCGGCAGGGAGAGGTGGCAAGATGCTGTGGAATAGAATTTGAAAATTACTATGCAAAGTCGTTGAATCAGATAGAATTTTCTATTTGGAGGTTTATAAAAAAATTAGAGCCAAGTTTAATGACTGTTTCTTAAGTGTATCTTAGAAACCATGATAAAAATATGAGAGATCGAGGAGGTTCTAAATCGTGGACTCTTGCTTACCAGGCAAGTACGCTACCAGCTCCGTCAGCAGCCGGTTCAAGTATTTGACTTTATGCAAGCTAATTTTGCGAGATTACTTTGATTTAAATTTGAAGTATTATGGGAAATATGTAGTATATGAAAAATCTAAACCCTTCTATCAAGCCCCGTTAGATCTAGCATTGCATTCTGTCAGGCCACGTTTCTAAATCTATGTAGACATTGAACTTAGCCTACTTCAGTGTAACCTAAATCTTAACGTATTTAGTATTATTAATTGCTATATAGATGTAATCCTCGAATTTTGCCACCTCGTTTCGTTATCTATGTAGCCATTGAACTTATCCTAGTTCAGTGTAGCCTAGATCTTATCATATTTAATAAAATGTGATATAAATTATTTTCCCAAAACTTTGGACCGTCCAATACGTCGATTCGCTCTAGTCTGGATCCTGCCTAAGCCGGCTATCGCTGATCTTAGCTGCTCAATCTTGCTCACAGCTCACGTGCTCTGCTCCTGCCTCAATCCACCTCACGGTACTCCACTCTGCATCTAAATGATCTTCTTGCTCGCCCGCTGTTCCGCGCAATACGCTACAATACAATGCGTGCCGTAGAAACAAACGACGAGCAACTCAACGCAGAGAATTCAGCGTATGAATAATAAACAGAATCCGCCATTTTGTAGGAGAGCTGATGCTTGGGCTAATCTTTCTGACGAGTCTGCTCGATCATTTAAAACATTTATCCTCCGGTAGTCAGGAATTTTTGCCAAGGAACCTCATATTTAGTCCTAGTTTAGGCTTCGTCAGAAATATTAGGAGATTAGAGCAGTTAAACTAATTGTTTTTATTGTTAAAGCAGTAGATTAGTTCATTTTCTTTTGATATTTAAGTTTTTAATATTTTCAGAAATGTCATCTTAGTTTTTCATCTTTCAAGAAACATATGTCATCTTCCAACATGGAAAACGATTTTACCTGTCATTCTCAATTAGATCTAAAAATAGTAAACTGAAAAGAAGTTACACTTAAACACGCTAAATTTAAAGAAACTGATATAGCGAATCTCCTACCATACTATCGATAAAATAGCTTGGCACAAGATATCCGATAAGATATCGATGTCAATAATATATCCGACTACGGATCAGTAAGTGCGGGGTTCAATTTCTAGTCTCTCCTGTCACTAATATCGCTTTCGAGAGATGAAACTGACGTTAACTTCAGCTTTGTAGCTTTACTTTTATTTATTAATTAACAAATAAATTGCGATGTTAATATTAGTCATAGACTCTGAATTTATCAGGTCATGAGAGATGGAATCAAAGCGAGATGATATCAAAGCGAGATGATCTCGAAGAGAGATGATATCAAAGAGGAAACGACTAACTGATCCTGAGGTCATAGGTCATATATGAGGTCAATTATATTATGGACCTCTGGATACCTACGCCATCTTCTTACAGTCTTACAGTCAACCAGCGACAACCACTGCGTGCTAATCGCCATATACGCAAAGAACTAGTTTTTAGTTATATATTTATACAATCTCAACCAGTAGTTGATGAGCTGGAGTCAATGAAGAGTTGGAGCCAATGATGGGCTGGAGCAAGTGATTGGCTGGAGCCAGTGATGGGCTGGAGCCAGTGATGGGCTGGAGCCAATTATGGGCTACAGCTAATGATGGGCTGGAGCCAGTGATGGGCTGGAGCCAGTGATGAGCTGGAGCCAGTGATGAGCTGGAGTCAGTAATGGGCTGGAGCCAATTATGGGCTACAGCCAATGATGGGCTGGAGCCAGTGATGGGTTGGAGCCAGTGATGAGCTGGAGCCAGTGATGGGCTGGAGCCAGTGGCGATGTCGGTAAAATATTAGACAGCGGATCACTATGTGCGGGGTTCAAATCCTGGGCTCTCCCGTCACCGACATCGCCTCCGAGTGAGAAAACTGACGGTACATTAGCTTTGTAACTTTTAGTAGCATTCCGTTAAACAACGTTTCTTGAAAATATTGCAACTGCTATACCAGCAAAGATAATACCATAACCTATAAATCATTATATGAATTCATTCAAAATATCAATGACTTTCCTCTCTCACAGGACTGATACGGAAGAGATAATATAATCCATTCCTTTTATTTCCATAATAAATCTGACAAACCGCAGACTGTAACAATATGACAGAGAACATAGCAATGTAACAGATACAGGCAGAAATGCAACACCAAATCAAAAATACAGGATTGGAAATTATAAGAATTATAAAGCTGATGTAACAAAACGTTCTGTGTTACCAATGAGCCACGGAGAATAAAATATACGCATGACTTCAATACTCTTTATTATACAATCATAATTGGACAAAATTTCCTCATATTTTTGCTCTAAATCATCAGACAGACCGTTGAGAAGCTAACTCCCTCTATCGTCTCCTAGCTTTAAGCCGGCCCTTAACAAACCGCTCTGACGCCTCTGTTATTCCGAATGGACTGGACGCTAGAAAAGACCCAGACTTTCTGCCCGGCCGGTGCAATTTACTTCCATGATGAATTTCATCGAAGTAATAACAACCGTCTGAACGTCGAATGGTGGACTTATGGATGGGAACAGGACTTCCTGTGTAGCTTTATCAACTTCTCTCTATACTGAAGATCCTAATCAGCCAGACCAATGGTCATATATTATATTCTCACTTAAGAGTATCATTTGCAACTTGGATAATACAAATAATAAAAGTAAGTAAAAAGGTTGATAAAGCTAATGTTAACGTCAGTTTCCTCACTCGAAATCGATGTCAGTGACAGGAGAGCCCAGGATTTGAATCCCGCACATACTGATCCACTGTCGAGTATCTTACCGACATCGCCACTGGCTCCAGCTAGTGGCAAGTAAGGTATATGTAACAAATCCATTTTTAAGCAGTATTCTGAAAATATGAATTTAACTAAGTTGAAAATATGAAAATCTATATCGATTTTATGGTATAAACTTTCTTTGTGTAACTATATTTAATATATTCGTCATAAAACTTAGCTGTTCAAAATACTAAAATTTATAAATTATAAAAAAATAGCATTTAAAAAATACATCGTGGTCAGCTTCTTGCATTAGTCGAATTCTTATTCTTCGTTATAAATTGAGCAAACCTATGTTACTTAATAAATTCCTAATAGATAGATTCAAGATAAAAGATATAACTTTGTAATTAGATAAATACAAGATTAACCTTCTAAGAAAAACCTACAATATTATACATGTAGACCTATTCCGTGCTAATTAATACTGTTACAGAATAATTGATTTAATATTTAACGTTCAAAAGAATTTATGATTCATCAATATAAAGGTCCAAGCTTCTGATGCCGGAATGATTCAATTCAGATTGAAGTGTTAGAAGTGTTGTAAAAGGCTAGAGAGCTGTTTTTAGAATCCAAAGTTGCGTTAAAAGCTTTAGGAGACTGCAAAGTAGTGTCAAATGCAATACACTCCAAGACTTGATCAATTAGTGCTTGACTACGCTCCTTGATATCATTTAATAAAATATGGTTGATCGATTGCGTGTTCAATACTGAACGATCCAATAAATATTATATTGTAAAATGAATATATCAAAACAGCTTTTGTGGCAGTATAGAAATATCCCGACTCTAGCTTAACTTCGAGTCAAGGGAAGATGATGACGATGATGATGACGATGATGATAGCATTACAGAGAACGACAGATAAATTCTGGATTCGTACGGGACACATGAGAGAATACAGGAGTGCCTCATTTGTTGTTGGTTGTTGTTTCAATTAATTAGTTTTCTTTGCCCGCTCCTGCCTGCAGTCGTTGGGATGAGTTGTTGCGCAGGTGAAAGCTGATTGGGCAGGTTTTCTGCTTTCCTGATCAGAGATCGATAACTGTGAAGCAACAGCAACAAGTGATGCAACAGCCCGATTAGTTCTATTATAATAACGAAACAAATTACACAACGTTTCCGTAACAACGGCAACAAGTGACAAAAACCTCAAGTAACAAATTAGTGAAATTCTAAAATAAATTTTTAAAAAGTAAAGTATTGCCGAAGACCGAGTTCGGCCATGACACTGCGATATAAGTCTTCGTTGTTAATAATAGTGATGATTTCTGTGTTTTAGACGAATTGGTCGCTCATACTCTACACCTGCAGAGGTCTAGTCGCTACACCGATTGTGAAATTATACCTTCAGGATAGTTGACCTTCAGCGCTACAGTGGCTTTAGCATAGAGCGGCACTTTATGAATAATTATACTTATTGATTGATTGATTGATGTCAAGTAAATCTTTTGAGTGTATAAGCTTGTAAGTGCAGTGTTACGTGCGTTACTCAAGGTTTACTAGTTGCTATCAGCTTACCGTCAAGTAGAGAAGTATTATTGGTAATGCAATCAATAGCAGTTTAAGTTCAAATTCATTAATTGCAGAAACCCCGTTGCCTTCCTATAATCCCCACGGCTCATTGAGTCTTACTCTTCGTTAATGTTCTTTCATCTTCAGCACATATTTTTCTTTTCAAATCGTTTGAGTGAACAGATTTGTAGAGACACGGGATGAGGGACGTCCCTGACATAAGCCTTCTATGAATATACGGACGTAAAACGTTCTGTGAGCCACAATATGACTAATATTGTTATTATTGGCTGGAGCCAGTGGCGAAGTCGGTATGACACTCGACCGCGGATCAGTATGTGCGGGGTTCAAATCCTGGGCTCGCCCGTCACTGACGTCGCATTCGAGTGAGGAAACTGACGTTAACCTTAGCTTTACCAGTTTTATTAGAAAGATGTTGATGAAGCGCTTGTTAAACTGATTTAGTTTAGCTAGACCGTTCAATAATACTAGATTTAAAGTCTTGCGCCTTAATTAATTAAAAAAGCTAATTAAAAAACCTAATATTAACGTCAGTTTCCTCATTCGAAAGCGATGTCAGCGACGGGCATACCTATTGAATACGTCCGTATTCATTACGTATTCTAATTGCTTTAAACATCTGGACCTGCGTAATTAATGATTAGGCCTATCTCTCTTTTATTAAGTAGTACTAAAATCTGCGCAAAACAACCTTAATTAATTTTTAACCCATTGATTTCATTTTAATCTCTGATAGGCCTATAATAAATATTTGAAGAGTTGATATAAAATATTGAAATGCTGATAATGTATTTATCGTCACTATTTGAAATAAACCTTATCACTGGCAATGCCGTTAGGTAAAGTCCCTCTATGAACAGACTGAATTATCGAGTTAAACATTATATTTCCTGATATATTGATATCCACAGATTCAAATTCTAATAGGATAGTTTTTAGCCGAATAGTCTCTAACCGGATAATCTCTCACCGGATATTCTCTAGGCGGATTGTCTTTGGCCGAATAGTCTCTGACGCTCTTCAAAAAATACTTATTGCGTAGAATGATAGATATTTTTGCACAAAGAATAAAAAATTAAAACCTGATCACATTTTCTTTTCTAAAAATTATATCTTATGAGGCTGGAAAGCGGAGCAGAGGCAGCCCGAGATTAGGAATATTAATGATTTAAAGACACCCTCGTATACATGAAGAGGACAACGAAAGAAAGAGAAGAGTGGAGGCGTTCTATACCGTTGCAATTTTAAAAACAAGCAATAATCTACGAATGGTATTCATAATTATAGTATGAGAATAATATTCTGTAATCACCATTCGTATTAATAATAGACGAATTTAGTATGAACATATTACGATCAGATAATTGAATTACCAATACATGATTTTACATGTATCCATATCAAATCCCAAAACCACGTTGCTCTCATTATGATCTACATCTGCATCACACCCAATCCTGGGATATGGAGGCCTAGGTGAAGTCCCTGCCCCAACATCTCTTCTCTTTAGAAGTTAAACTGATTGAAAAACGTATAATGTTACGCGCACGTAGCCCCGTGTGGCAAGATTCAACACCTGCCTCTGTGCCACAGTTGTGCTGCTGGAGAGAGCATTAAATCAATAGCATGTTCAAGGGCTTGTGATCGATAGAGGCCGTCTATATCGTCTTCCTGTCTGTAATGGTCTATCGATTTCCTCTACTCATTTAATCCGTTATCAACGTTATCGTAATGTTTGTGCTCAAGCAACAGATTGCAGTCTTGAGGCAGTGCTGATAATAATCATATTCGACGTGTACGCAGCACTCATAACTTGTGTATACAGCCTGTTAATTTGCTATTTTGGATAAGCGCTTTTTAAAGATTGTTTCTGACTTTTTGTTTATTTTGTTTTCGCTTTGCATAGTAAGTTTAAGTCATTAATTTCAAGGGTGGCTTTAAATAGATCTGTAGACAATGTAAAATGGTATACCACCCGTTCTGATTCTCTATGGATATATTTTGGATTTTTAACACTCATATGACATTATAATTTCTCCACTCATTTGGCAATACTAAACTTCTGCATGGATTTGGAATGAATGCTCTAATCGAGAAGATCTAATCTTTATGAAGGAGGCCTTGCGCTTCTGAACGTTGACGTTAAGCACTCTAAATTCCATACGTT